>JANHFM010002041.1:54534-72810 GCA_032468115.1 Grayia smithii
TCAATTCATCATAATTTCTAAACACGTCTTCACAATTTTTAACATTACATAAACTAGCTTTGTTAAAATCTCAATGCTCTCTATAAAATTTCACAAAAATTCTGTATATAATGCTTTGATTTTTAGTATAAATTCTAATATTCCTTCAAATACAAATTAAGACATTTAAGACATACATATGACACTTTTGTTAGCATTTTGGGTGATGAATTATGGCTGAAATGACCATGAGTAGAGAAAGCTTAAGGATAAGCCATTTTTCTTTCTCCTACTCTGATTTTAATTGGTCTTTATCATGTTCTGCATATGGAGTTCAAAAAAGATTTCCAACTGTGAAATTCACAAGAATCTACAATTGGCTGAATCTCAGAACTGGATTTAATCAGGAGGCTTTTCTACATTTCTTTAAATAGTAATATTTGTGAAGTATATTCTTATAGATTTGAGATTATACTCATGGAACCTGGGCAAATGATTCCATGGTTGTCTGCATACTTAGGATTCCCAGCATGGTTTTCACCCAGTTTTGCCCCAAGCTGACATAATTTTTAATAGAACTTTTTATGTATTTAATTTTAAGGAAGCAGGCAAGCTGCACAGCAAAGCATTAGCCTTTAATAATACCATTTTTTGCAAGTTTACTTGTTTTGCTCCATATGGGCTGTATTCTTAGAAAACAAAAATGGGTATTGGTGATTCCAGCCTATTACTTTATTGGAAATTTGCCACCTGTTCAGGAAACAACAAGACAACTGTAAAACAGCAAAATAAAGGAATAGAGTAGGGATAGGCATAATCACTTTGTCTTCTAGTAGATGGAAATATTGGGTCTGGTTGTTTTCCACCTTAATATCTGTTTTAGGAATCGTCAAGCCCTGTCTCCTTGAAGCTCTTTTGATTTTAATCCTACAGCAGTTTTTCAACATTCTAAATATGCTTATTGGCCAAATACCATATCACGTATAAGTTTAAATGGTTTTAAAAGTTTAAATGTGGGATATTACAGCTGTAGGGCTATTAGATGTTTCTCAGGTGTGAAATAAGAATAGTAAACATTCTCTCAGGATGTGATTGAATTGTGTAACACTGGAACATGTAAATGATTTCTTTTCAAACTTCATATTCTAGCCTAGATATTAGATAACCTGTGGTGTCATGGTTTTATATAAAACTTCTCCTTACTCCCAGTTTGGCTTTTTACATTGTTTATTCCAAGAATAGAATTATTGCATAGTGTTTTCGTTCCAATTTCATTTTTCTGGAATAATGTTTTCTTGTATTTTATTCAGATTTCTGGTGATGAATTCTTTGCAGACACGGCAGCAGACATTCTGCTTTATGTTTCTCGGGATCTGAGTGACAATGTAAGGTTTACTGCTACTAGATGATGATAAACTGCTGAGTTACCAGCAACACCTGGAATAAATGCATCTAGAAGCTGACTATGGTTGGTTTTCTGGGAGCTATAGTTTGTGAATGTATGGAGGTTCAGAAATTGTCTATTTAGAAATTGCTACTTAGCCAACCTGCAGTTCACCAAACTAAACACCTGGCAGTTCACCCAATTGTCAGCTATTTTCCTTGCTTTTCTGATGGCTAAAATGGGTTGTCAAGACCAAGGCAAGTGTGCCATATTCATTCAGGATCACCAGCTCTGCAGGCATGTTCTAGAACAGAAAACTCAATTTTTTTTAAGTATGGTAGAGATTGGTGGTTTAAAGCAGAGATTCTTTATTTAGGAATGTGTTAATTTTAAGTTCAGAAATGTGAAAGCATGTATCTAAATTTTGTTCCTTATACATGGTTATAAGTACACATACTATAGAAAGTTCCTAGTTTTTAATGAAAATGTCTAAGTTTTTTTCCTCAGACAACATTGTTTATTTTTGCCTCTGAAGAATAGATTAACATCTGGTTCTATTGCAGACATCACCCACTCCTCATTTAGCTACTACCTTGCTTAACAACTATTTGAAAATGCAATAGTAATTTTTAAAAATCTTTTTCTGACAGATGCACATGTTTAAAACTAAATTTCTTATGCCTGACAACAATCCACACTGAATGAGAGTAACAGTGGCATAAATGTATGAAAGAACTTTATCTAAATGAGATGCCACCATCTCTCTCTGTCTCTCAGTCAATCACATGCTCACTTAGCAAACATTTCACTTAATAACCTGGCCATTGGAACAGAACTTGATTACTCAACAAGGAATGGGTATGTTAGGCAGCCTCAGGAGTGAAAAAAAACCCTCTCAATAAGTCCCATTTCTTAGGCAGATCTTACCACCTTGCATATATGTTTTAAAAATTGAGTTGTACATTAAAGTCTATGAAATTGTTAATTCTTTGGTTTTCAGTCAGGAGGGTTCTACAGTGCAGAGGATGCTGATTCATATGCTACAGTCCAATCAGAGAAAAAGCAAGAGGGTGCATTTTGCGTATGGACAGCTGAAGAGATTCGTCAGCTCCTGCCAGACCCCGTTGAAGGGATCCCAGAGAAAAAAATTGTGGCAGATGTTTTCATGCATCACTATGGAATGAAGGAGGATGGCAATGTGAATCCAATGAAGGTACAATTGGGAACGGTTGGCTTAGCGAGCTTCTAAGGGTGGGAAAGTTGAGTCCCTTATTAATGACAACACATGTGCTAGCCCAGGGGTCCCTAACCACTGGGCTATGGTTGGGCCTTCAGAACCAGGTTGCAGAAGTGTTGGATGAGCACATACATGCATCGTTACTTGCATGAGTAGCAGGCAAGTGTGTGCGCATAAGCTCCATTTGCACAAGCGGTGGGTGTGCATGCCTGGCACTTTTGCAAATGGAGCTGCACGCACACATGCACTTGCCTGCTGCTTGCACAGAACTGTCTCTTATTTTCCTCCCTCCCCCTCCCCCACTCTGCAAAACAGGAAAGGTTCCGGAACTCTTTATTAGCCAACAGGTGCCTGTGTCTTGCTGAGTACAGGATTCTCAGTTCTGATGAGACAATATGCTTTCTAAGATCTCAGAATTCAGGATCACTAGTTCTTCTCAAAGCTGATAGGATAGTAGAAGTTTTCATTATTGAAATAAATACCCAGTTGTCTTGCCCCTTTTTTTATTCTCTTGTATACTAAATACAGGTAGCTCTTGTTTAGTAACCACAATTGAGACTGTCAATTCAGTCATGAAGTGAAATGATCACTAAGTGAAACTATGATTGTGCTTATGGTCTTAGCTTCCCTTTGCTTTACAGACCTGCAAAGATTGTAAATGCAAAGATTGGTCATGAAGTTACTTTTCCATCATAGATGTAATTGTGAGTGATTATTAAATGAAGCAGTCACTAAACAAAGACTATCTATATCCATGAGTTGTTCATTAATAAGGCTTGCCTTGAAATATAACCTGGAGATCAGTGAAATGTTAGCTAAAACAGGCTTAGGGAAATCAGCAGGAAAAAGTTGCTGGTTCTAATTAAGAATTCTCACTTCTAGGACATGCATTTGATTTATTTGTTTTGTCCTGATTGTATTGAGCTGTGTTGTGTTTAGCTAATTCATTGAGGTTATTCATTTTGTTTGTTTTGCTCTGGGAGCAACTTTATCAAGGGAAATTGACATATCTAGATGATCCCACAGAGATAGTGATCAGACAATGTTTCATCCTCATTTGATCATTCTAGGGAAGAAGAAAATGGTAGGGGAAAGCCTGTGGTGCTGCAAGTTATTCAAGGGGTTCTTTGTTTAAAAAAAAAGATTCAGACAGCAGTTGCTATGTAAAATAAGGCAATACTAATTGATTAAAAAGTTGAAATTGGACTTGAAAACAAATTTCACTATTTAATGCTCCCAAAGTAGTGGAAAGGCTTTATATGTAGGTAATCTAGTCTTTTGCTAGAAGAGAATAATTACTTAGAAAGTCCAGGAAGGACTGTTTTCTTTTGATAAGGTCATGACAGTGTTGTGATAGATCAAGTAGTTAGGGGTATTCAACCTTTTTCAAATGGCAAAACCTTTGCAATATTTAAGAAATGTTTTAAGCACCTCTCCCAACAGGAGAAATGTTCAGTTACATAATGCACATGTTAAAAAAAATTAAACACGTACACACACACACACACACACACGAATAATATTGGATGAAATCAGTAAAATTTCCCATCTGAGAATATTCCATCACATTATATATCATTCTACCATGTGAGGGCTTAAGGAGGCATTCTTTATTTTCTTATACTGATCTTCTATTTCAGGACCCCCACAATGAATTAAAAAGAAAAAATGTTCTGATAATGCAATATTCCCTGGAACTTACAGCTGCCCGATTTGGACTGGGGCTGGAAGAGCTGAAGACATTGCTGGTTAAAAGTAGGCAGAAACTATATAATGCACGAATGCAGAGGCCACGGCCCCATTTGGACAGCAAGATGCTGGCATCCTGGAATGGTGAGGTTTGTTTTTTTGCATGGAGCTCAGTAACACCCTTACCAAACTGCACAGATACCTGGAAGACTTCTGTGAGGGGAGAGCAGTATAATTGTTGCTGTAAATTCTTCCATTGTGCAGCCGTTCAAGGGAAATAATTTGGTGAGCAGACTGAACAACACCCGATAAGCCTGCTTCTGTGGTGTTAGAAGAATAGTTTGTAAGCTCATTAAAATCAGCTAGTTCTTTTTTTCCTCTTTCTCCTGATTTTTGATCTTTTGTTCTTTTTTCTTTTGGCCAAAAGTACTCTGGAACACTGTTTATTGTTAACCGTTTTGGCAGCAGGGGGCAGTAGCACCTTTTTCCTATTCCCTTACAGCCCAAAGGGAAAAAAAAATCTTTCTTAATCCATGAAGGTGTTTATATTATTGTAGTATTTCACATTATATAAATATAGAGGGAGCACTTTTCTCCTTTATGAAATGAAGATACTTGAACATACTGTATAATGAAAAAATAATAGACAAGCTCACTTGCTTTCTGTCCTGGCAATGTGTATGCTGCCCAAATGGTTCCAGAATTCTCAGGTAAGCTTTCAGAAATCTTCCATTTAAGTTTCTAAGTTCACTTTTTAAAATAGTGCAGGAAAAACCTTTCAGAGCCACGGATACCTACTGATTGGTGATCTTTGCAGGCAATTATTTTACCAAGTCCTAACTTCTACAAGTGAATCATTGGGTCATGAGTGATGAAGATACTGTCCACTTCTTTTTTTCCTGAATCACTGATTAAGAGCAAAAGAAAGTCTATAAAATAATCCCCTGGTCATATGACAAGGGAAGCATTTGAAAAATGATAATCTGCTTTTACCTGTCTTCAGCATATGTGAAAAGAGCCATTTTAAGGAAGAAGTGACTTAATCTATGAGGAGACTTGGGTCAAAAGAAATATAGTTTGAATATTCTGAGGGTGTGACTTCAAATGAGCACTCTCCCACTAATTTGCCTTCTAGGACTGATGATCTCTGGTTTTGCTCAGTGTGGAGCCATCTTAGGCAAGAAAGAATACATTGACCGAGCTGTGTGTGCAGCTTCCTTCCTGCAAAACCACATGTTTAATGCCAGCAGTGGAAAGCTGCTAAGAACTTGTTATCAAGGACAAGGCAACACAGTGACCCACAGGTAAGTGACAGGCAATCCTGGGCACTACAATGCCACCAAACAGATGAAAACGTGGACTGAGGGAGAATGGGAATTTCCTCAGGGATGGACTACCTGCTGTAAATGCTGAGGTTCTGATAGTTAATAGGCAAGGGGAAAGATTTGTGCCTGGGTCCATGCAGAATTGTTGCCAGTTCAAAGCAAAACTGTACTGAATAAATACCCTGGCCTGAAAAAAAACCTAGACTTCATTCTTACACAAATACGTGACCACTGCATTTTTATTTCTGTGATACTGAGAGAAGTGTGAATGAGAAGAGGCAGTTAGTCTTGGAGAATGGTAGACCTAAAATTTTCCTGAGGAAAAAAACCAGTGAAGCCTGTAAGTTAAAACATCTAAGGGCATGCTAGGCAGATGTGGCCTATATATACTTACTTTAATCTTATTATAGATCTGAACATGAAATTTGGAGTTTCCAGCCTGGGTTTTTTCCCCCTCACTTGATCCTTGGCTATATCCTTAAACTAGGTTACTGTATCTGAGCTACAAAGATACAGTAGACATTTAGATGGCACAAAAGACTTTTCTGCCGACTAGGAAGTCCAGATATCACAGCCATACTTAAACTGGAGAAACAAATCATATTCTAAAGAACAAAATGATAAAATTCTCACTGATATCAATATTAGCTTGAATTAGCAGCACAATATCTGGATTTAGTAATTATAAGGAATTTATCATTTTTTTGTTCTTGGTATTGTTTTTTTATTGTTCTTATTTTTTAACAACCTATTGGAGAGTATAATACTTTTGCTTACGTGTTCAACCTGTTTCATTTACTCCAATCTCACTGCCCCTTCATGGAGACCAAGTATCCAGTAGGAAACACTGCTATTTTTGGCTGAGGTTGAACAGATGATGATTTACATTTCAGATGGCAATTTTCAGGTTGCACTTATAAAATAAGTACTATAGACCGTCAGTATTTAGATGATAGCAATGTTTCACTGCAGATCTGGAGAGTATGCTGATCATGTATAACCATATTGATACTAGTACAATGTGCCTAACTTGTAATGACAGCTATTGGATAACACCACGGTATACTGATAATATGGTTTTATACAGATAGTTCTGGCTTAACAACTGTAATTGGGACTAATAACCACAATTGTGACTAAGCAGTGCAGTCATTAAACAAGACATCATGTGACCATGACTTGCAATTTTACTGCTGACTTCTCCATTGTCTCTACTTGTTGAAATCCAGCTGTGAAGCCCACAAATAGTGATCACATAATCACAAGTACATTGTAACAATCATAAGTCTGAGGACTGGTCACAAAGTAACTATTTCAGCACATAATAACTTTGAATGGTCACTAAACAGGGCAGTTAAGTGAGGACTACCTGCACCATATATTTGTGTATGAATAGATGGTATGAAAGATGGAGTATATAAAGTCCATTTAGGTCAGGCCAGAGTGGCAGAAAGCCTTATTCTAGAAGATTGCAGCCTATTTAGTCTAAGTGAAATGATGCTTTCAAAGAGATGTAGCAAAAGTTGCTTTCAAAACATCAGGTAATTCCCATGAGAACCAGATGAGGTGAAAAAGTACCAAACATGAGAAAACTGTCAAGATTGGATAATCGAGCCATTCCATAGGATCATGGAATGTGCATAGTGGGGTCCTGCCTTAATTCTTTGAAACTCAAATCTTTGAAACTCTAATTTAAAGAATTAAATCCTGCTTTAATTTTTTGAAACTCAAGTCCATCCATGCTTTAAGTTGGGTAGATATGAATGGGCATTGTGTATGTGAAAGTAAATGGAGGTTTTAGATAGTGAAAAGTAAACATTGAAAACCTGTATTTGTTTCTGTGTGTCTTGTCTGTGGATGAGTAAGAGTATCCAATAACACTGGAGGCATTATAAGATCCCCTGGGCAGACAGATATAAGTTGAAATTTTAAAAAATTAAAAAAAATTAGGATTCCATCTGAAGGAGCAAATGTTTTGATTAAAATGAAGTATATACTGTAAACTACATTGTAGGTTTTTTTTAAAAAAAATTAAATAACCTTTATTAAAGTATACACAACATTAACAATGACATTTACATATTCAAAATTCATATACAAAACTTACAAAATATAAAATCTAAAATCCTTATTCTTTTAAGTAAATATTTACAGTTACATTTAGTATCTTTATCTTTAAACATTACAGCGTCTTATCTTATAGTCTCTGTTTAAATCAATCTACAGATTTCTTCTATTGGCAATATTCCACTCTTTTACTGAGTTGAATCCACAATTTCGCCATTACTTGTCCAAATTCTATTAATCGGATATAATGACTACATTGTAGTTTAAACGGCTGCAGTATAAGGCCTTTTACTTCCTCTTGCCTTTTCATAGGAGTCAGTAGATAGCTCTGTGAGATTGGCTAGTTGTGCAAATATCTAGTTTCTGACAGTGTATGCAATCTTAAAATTGGCTCTTCTCTTGACCAAATTACATACCATATGTCAATAGAGTCAGAGGTAATCAGAAAGGAAGGGTGATTTGCTTGACTACTTTGTGATAGCAGCAGTTCCACACACCTGCTTTTTACATCTCAGATTGAACTTTGCTTAAGTAACTAGCAAATTGAGCTGGTGGGAGAAAAGATGGTAAGAAGAGACAAAGAAGGGGAAGTCTGAAGAGGTTATGTAGAAACTCTTTGCACTCACCTTTTCATGGATAAATGTTTTGCTCCCAGGTTAATTTCAATTTTCTTCACCTTTGTAATATCACTTCAAGGGAGATTGAAGTACTATTTTTCTTATTTGGTCCATATATTTTGAGAAAGATATTGATTCCCTACTTGCCTTGTGTCCAAAATACAATAGCTACTGTTTTCAAAAGAGGGATATTATCCTTCACTTTCCATCTAAGAATGTAGAAAACATTTATTCTGAATTTCAGAACTATGTTGTTTTTTCCAAACATCCAGAGTAAAAGAAGAAATTTTAAAAAAATATCTTTTTAAAAACATATCTTAATATCTTTTAGTATTTTATAAATTAGAATGGTGGGAGAAAATGCTGGTCTAAGAGTAGGGATAGAATGTGTGTATAGACACATACATATGTTTGTATATACTCACACAAAAATATTACACCCCTCCCCCTATATTGTATAAAATGCTGCTAGACTATCCAGCAGTACTTATGTACCAATCTCCTATAGCAGTTTCTGGTATGAGAGTGACAGTAAATTCTCAGAACAAACACTTATCATTTTTCAATTCTCATTCTCATATTGGAGAAGACAAAGTCAAAGTCATTGCCACAAGGCAAAAGAAATAGAAATCTGCCTGGATATTAGAGAATGTCATTTAAACAGTCAGAATCTTGGATCTACCCTTGGAATATCAGAAAAGGCTGGAAATATTTCACATACATTTCTCTGTGGGGCTCACAGCAATAATTAGATTTAGTAATGATAGCTATGAACTCCTATTATGAGGCTGGATTTTTTTTTCTCCTTTGTTTTTTTCAGTTCTGTGCCTACCCATGGATTCTTAGAGGACTATGTCTTTGTAATCCAAGCACTCTTTGATCTATATGAAGCCACACTAGACCCTAGCTGGTTGGAATGGGCTGTGCAGCTACAGCATAAACAAGATGAACTCTTCTGGGATCCAAAAGGTTTTGCCTATTTCTCCACAGAAGCTGCTGATCCTTCCTTGCTCTTTCGCATGAAGGATGGTATGTATTCCTTTCAGAAGGAGACTCCAGTTTCTAGCGGTGATTAAATGACAGTCTATGGTGTGGGCACTGCATTAGTGATACAGCTCACCTAGAACAGAGTTATTCAACAGTTACTGCAGGGGAAAAAAAAAACAATTTACAATTAATTAGAATTTGGATTTTCTCCTGAGCTTATTTTAGAAACAAATTTCCAGGATACTTAAAAGATTACCTCAAAGGAAAAAATCCCACTGTTTCTCAAGCTTGGATTAATGTCTAACCAAAGGAGGATTTCCAACTTCTCATTCATTACCATGTACTATCTCGAGGGGCCCGCTTCACTTCATCCCATCCTTACTTAACCTCAGGTACAGATGTGACCAGCAGCAGAGGTATCCAAGATATGAACAGGAAGATAATCAGACTTTTTATTGGCTGGTGGAAAATCCTCGACTTGCCACCATTGATATTGTTGTCTCTTTGCAGTTGAAGCAAAGTTAAGGAACAAATGTGTTGAGGATTAAAGAACTGGCATAGAAGAGTGGTTTTTTTTTTTTACTCTATAGGCCCTCCTTGTTCTGATTTTTTATTTCTCTTTGAAAATAAACTAGTTTATCAAGGGAGGAGTCAATCTGAAGATAACTATGTGTTCTCTTACAACCTTTTAGCCTTTTTCTGACTAAAAGCTAGAAGGTGAATATGCAAGAATAATAGAAGTCGCCCAGTTGGCTTTCATGCCTAAGGAAGGACTACAACTCACAGTCTCCTGGCTTTTTGTCTGGTGACTTAACCAGATCTTTCTAAGCTAGCTGAACCAAGTTAAGTTTTCTTTGGCAAAGACCATATGTAAGCATAGTATAATTTTTCTTTAGTTGAGTGATATTATGATAGGTGCTTATGAATATGGATGAGCTTTGCTAGGGGCTCTTACAATCTGGTACCTCCCCAATATGAACCTGCAGCCCTCAGAATTCTCCAGCATTGCCTTAGTAGAGACGATGCAGGTATCTTGTTCATTGGGAGAGTTCAGAGTAAGAATAGTTAGCATTCCTTTCCCAAGTCCTTCGGGAGAAGGGCGTCATATAAGTATGACTAATAAATAAATAAATTAGCACTATAGAGTTTAGTACAGGGGTCCCCAACCCCCCATTTAGAACCGGGCTGTGCCAGCAGCAGTTGAGCATGTGTGTATGTGCAGCCCCCCTCGCACTCACACAAATGAAGCTGTGCGTGCATGCACGCCTGCCCCTCGTGCAAAACCATACCCCTCTCCCCCCCCACCCCACGCCAGGTCGCCAACCCAGAAAGGTTGGGGAATGCTGGTCTAGCAATGTCCTGGTCTTTCTCTGTAACAAAATGTACATGAATACTATATGGTAGATCAGATTCCTTCTGATATGAGAATGCCAAAAAGTACTTTCTGTGTTTCTTTTCACTATAAAACCATCTGCAAAAATTAATGCATGAAATCTGCTTAAGGGGGGTAATCTGATTAATCAGAAGACCCAGTGTATGTTCCGGTTTCTAGTCTTGGTAGGTACAAGTGGTGGGACTGCAAGTATGGAACATTAATGTGTTGTGCAAGTATGAATAAGGCAAGCACCTCTCTTGGCACATAGTCTGAGGAAATAGAAAAATTGTATTTCTGCAGCAAGCTTGATATTGCTTATACATTTATTGCACTTTAATGCTTTTATGTTATTTAACATGTTCTCAGTAGTGTTGGGCTGTCATTTGTTGGTATTAAGTAGAACAGTCTAGTTGGCACAATGTCAGTGTATATGTAGACTATAGTGTGACTTAAATGGCTATTGTCCTAGATAGCCTGGTGTTAGGTAGGCCCCCTGAGAGCAGTTGGCTGACTGCAGTCAGACATGGTGGAGGACACAGGGTGAATGCTAAGACCCAGAAGCAAATTCCTGACAATTATACGGTGTAACAGTTCTCACTTATTCCTATTTTATTGGGATTTGGCCCCATTTAATTTAATGGGATTAAAGGAAATTGCACCTCTCAAGGTTGAAACATTGAAGAACTTGACAGTTGAGAAAGAAACTGACAACTTAAGAAAACTGAGAAAACAAGTGTCAGGAAAGTGGAATGCAAGCTGCACTTCCTTTGTATTTGACTGCAAGTCACAGTGTCCATTCAAAAAGAGACTGTGCTTGTATTGTGATGTTAATTGGTTCCCCTTTGCACCCCCATTTCTCATTTCTGCTTTACAGTATAGAAGACATCAGAGCATTACAAAAAAAAAACTTTCATTAAAAGTGTAAATTCTTTTGTGTTCAAAAAATAGTTGATTTACTGACCTTTGTTATAGATCAAGATGGTGCAGAACCCAGCCCCAACTCTGTTGCAGTTTCTAATCTGCTCCGGGGAGCGAGCTATACTGACCATGAAGAATGGGTGAAGAAAGCTGGGCAGATCCTAACTGTCTTCTCAGAGAGACTTGTGAAGATTCCTGTTGTCCTCCCTGAGATGGCCCGAGCCACTGCTGCATTTTATCTGACACTCAAACAGGTACTATTTGAGGCATATAAATCTTATTATAAATAAATAAATAAATAAATACTGTGCTGGACAGAGTAAGATTTAATATGCAGCATTTAGAGCAATGTTCACCAATCTAATAGTTTCCTAGGAGTTCAGAGATAACTCCTCTATTCCCAGTGGTTATTAACCATTGATTCTAGGAGTTGTGGTAAAACAAACCTGAATGGCACCAAAAAGCAGAGAGCTAATTTAGAGAGAGAGAGAGAGAGAGAGAGAAGCAATAGCATTGTGTAAGAAATGTCTGGGATATAAAAACCCAACATAGTCCTCAACTTATAACCACAAGTGGGACCAGGGTTTTGGTTGCAAAGGGTTGTGGTTGTTAAGCAAGTCATCATGTAACCAGAGCTAATTTTATAACCATTTTTACTGTGGTCATTAAATGAATCCCACAATTGTTAAGTGAATCCCACAATTGTTAAGTGAATCTTAACAAGAGCCTCGGTGGTGCACTTAGCTAGTACACTGCTAAGTGTTTCCACTTAGCTCCATCTGCCTGCAATTAGTGCAAGTTCGAATCTCAGCAGGGTCAAGGTTGACTTAGCCATCTATCCTTTCGAGGTAGATAAACTGAGGACCCAGATTGTTGGGGGCAATAAGCTGACTTTGTAAAAATGCCGCAGGGGGAGGGAAAAAGCCCTAATAAGCAGGCATATACAAGGAATGAAGGTATTGCTAAGCACATTGATTTGTACTTCATAAATTGTATTGTAAGCTGCCCTGAATCTCTGGAGAAGGGTAGCATATAAATTAAAATATAAAATAATAATAATTTGGATTTATAAAACTATTGATCACTCTGCACATTTAAGATAAAAATTGTTAAAACTTACATTGTTGCAATATAAAATTGTAGATACCTCAGATATTGTTCTTTTATTTACCTTTTTCTTTCTATTAGAGTGCTTTGTTTCTTAAAAAATTGAACTATCTTAAAGATTTAAGTACAGATATTTATTTCCATTAATTATTCAATTGATACAAGTCCCATCTTTACTTTTTTCAGTAACCATATTCTGCAATTTTGTTTAATTTCTTGAAAATATGGAGTCAACTATAATAATGTCCAACTGACGTAGGATGAGATTTAGTAACATTAATACATTTCATCTAGGAACTTGTCTAGGAATGAACAATAGGAAATGATGTAACAAAGTAAAATGACTTGAAATGACTATATTATATTTTCAAATATAAGCTTTTATCCTAAATGCATTGTGTTGAGCTGTAACATCTCTTCATAAATTGTCTTTGAATTGATTTTATGATATAGTTGCAAGATATTAATATCACAAACAATATTAAAATAGCAACTATTTGATATTTCTATTTATTAGATTTTGCAATGCATTTCCCCCAAACAGAACAAAAGAAAATGAAATAGCCCATATCCTAAAGTTAATTAATGCCAGTAATATTAAACAATATAATGTGGATATTTAAGAAGATGAATGGTATCAATTTGTTCCCTAAATTACAATTCAGGATAAACAAAGAGAACAAATATCAATAAAAATTGAAAGAATAATGTTTTTGAAGCACAGCAATTCTTTCTGGCAGTCATATAATTTAGGAACTATTGAACAAATTTAATTAAATATAACTTTCTTTTGACAATTATCAGCGGTATGTCATAAAGCAGAAAATTGTAGCTGATAAACAGTTAAAGGCTTTGGATGAATAAATAGAAGAAAAGAAGAAGGAAGGAAGGAAGGAAGGAAGGAAGGAAGGAAGGAAGGAAGGAAGGAAGGAAGGAAGGAAGGAAGAGGACTTGCAGCATTACTCATTTCATGTGCCATGTTGGTTGAGAACATATTTTATACAAGACTTCTTTTGTTAATTTTCTTCCCTATACTGTATCAGTTGAATAAAACTGATTTAAGACAATTGAATTGGATCCTAACTTCCATGGACCAGTTTCCTCAGACACATCAATTTCTTCAGAGCCACTTTCACTTCCTTGTTCCGTAAACTGTAGATTATGGGATTGAGTGTGGGGGTTAAAATATTATATAAAACCCCTACAAGCTGATATTTTTCAAATGAATGAGTAGATGTGGGATTGAAATATGTGAAGATAGCAGAACCATAAAACAGAATCACAACTAGAATGTGAGATGCACAAGTAGAAAAGGCTTTGTGATGCCGTCCTTTGTGATCGTTGCTCATAATAGCATGAAGGATAAATGCATAAGAGACCAATGTAAAAAAGAAAGGGCTAAGACCTATAAATATGCCTATTGTGAAAATAGCAACTTTATTAAATAATATGTCAGAGCATGAGATTCTCAATAGCGGAGGGATATCACAGAAAAAGTGACTAATCCTATTAGACTGGCAGAAAGACAAACGGAATGTGAGTGTTGTATGGAGAGAAGAATTTAGAAAACCACAAACCCAAGAAATAATAGCTAGCTGGAGACAGGTGTACTTAGTCATGAGTCTGGTATAGACCAAAGGGCGGCATATAGCAAAATAGCGGTCAAGAGCCATGAAGGCAAGTAGGAATCCTTCAGTACCCATTAAGGCAACAAGGAAATAAAGCTGTGCTATACAATCTACCAAGGAAATGATGGGACACTGCAGCCAAAGACTTGCTAACATTTTTGGTACAGTCACAGAGATATAACAAATATCTAAGAAAGAAAGATTGCCAAGGAAAAAATACATGGGTGTGTGGAGAGATCGATTTAACATAGTTACAGTAATTATAAATGAATTCCCTGAAATGCAGATAATATACGTAGTAAGGAAAATGATGGTGAAGAATTTCCTTCCATGTGTAATATTTAAAAATCCCAGTAGTATGAATTCTGTAACAGATGTTTGATTCCCAGTTTCTGATAAGAACATAATGTTTACACTGGATATGGAGGGAGAAAAAAGTACAATTATTATCTTATCATATATGTGCTTAATCATGGCTCTGGCCAATATTTTTTTATTATGTGTTCATGATGGAAACTCTTCTCCTCATGTATTATCATTATAAACTATTATTTTAGATCCTCAGTTTCTCAGATTAAATATTACATTGTTAGTATTTTGCATTTCAACACTGTCTTCAAGTTTCATTCATTCCCGCAGAGATGCTTTTTCCATTTCCCATTCATAACAGAAGAGTTTTGCCTATTGAAAAAGTTTTAGCTTTGAATCAGAATATTTCAATTAAAATCTTACCTTAGACATTATCAGATTCAGCACAATTTCTTCAGTACCAATTGTATCATGTATATAATTTGGCCTAGAAACCCACTTTTTTTAGTTAAGAAATGTGAGAGACTATTGCTTTATGTAAAAATACAGTTATGCTACAATCTAGGCAGCATTTGACTATATAATTAAAAAGAAATCTGTTAAGCGAATTTCGGATCATTCCAATGAGAAGATTAACTTTCTTATCATTAATGACTTTGCCCCTAATGTAGGTCCAATCTCCTTTATCAACACATACATTGTGACTTATGTATTTTTCATCAGTATTTCTTTAACTTAATTTATCTTAAGATACTTTCCCATTATTAAAATGCTGAGAAAGAATACTGGCGAGCAGAATGGAGTACAAAACAGAGAAAACTCTATAGTATGATAGCTACAAGGGTATAGACTGCTTTAAAATATAATAATAATAATAATAATAATAATAATAATAATAATAATAATAATAATCCCTGACAAAATTTAACTAAACTTAAAACAGATGTGCCCCAACACTCATTTGTTTTGGATATTTCTTATAATAGTGTCAGCTCTGGACAGCTCCCAACCTCCGCTCCTTCTGCCGCAACCTGAAGACTTGGTTGTTCCATCAAATCGGCGGAGCTGATGAGGGGTTTTAATATTTTGTAGATCTTTTAATTTGGTTTTAACCATTAGTTTTAAATTGTTTATTGTATATTTTTAATTCTTTGTTAACCACCCTGAGTCCTTCAGGAGAAGGGTGGTATATAAATTTTAAGAATAAATAAATAAATAAATAAATAAATAAATAAATAAATAAATAAATAAATAAATAAATAAATAATAAATTTGGTTTCCCTTTCAGTCATTTTTTCTTCTCTAATTCTCAAAACTATGCACTGCATTTCCTTGTGAAATAAGTTAGACATCTAATATTATTAATGTTTAAACATCAAATATAATAAACACATTTCACTTCCTGCTTATTTTCCACAAGAAACATTACTCTTGCTTCTTTTGAAGCAGTATGCTGTGATAAAGCAAACCAAAAGATTTTCATCTATGCCAATGGATGCTTAAGGAGATCTAACTGATAAGGGATAAAATTAATCAGGGATAAAACAATAATGCATTATTGAAAATAATATAATGAAAGAAAAATACATCTATAGGTGACAAGTAGAATTATTTTGTAGCAGGAAATACTTTTACCATTTATACTCAAGCCTGCCAGTAGGTGATATGCTTGCTTGTCTCACAAAATCTTGAGAAGGAAGTAAACAGAATAATACTGTGAAAAAGTTGTGTTTCTTCTAATAGAAGATAGCATTGGTAAAATAATATATTACCTATTGAAATGATTCCATGATATTTAAAATACAGGTTTCTCCCACAGGTTTCAATTCCACAACTATCTCCAAGTTCCACTGCTCCCCAGTGGGTTTTTTGTTTTTCTCAGTTCTCTCAGGAATTCAGGTCTCTCTGATATACATTCTGAATACCTTTTGAAGATTCTTCATTTCTATTATTGTTATTCCTTTTCACAGAAATCTATGGGTGGAGATTTTGCCATAGTTCTATGCTAGTGTTTAATAATCATGCAACATATTGTGTTGAGTTACATTTCTTCATTAGTAAAAGGACGAGGATTCTTTCATCTAGTTGAAGGTTTCTATTAGTAAATATATTTTGCTGGATGAACTTGTTGTATGGCATCAAGACTACATTTGAACATATGGCTCATACTTTATATGAAGTGGCCTCTTGTTTACAAGATTTTAGGAAGATTGGTCAAACTGAAGTAGCATCCCTTTATGTGTGTGTCTGTGTGTGCTTCTTTACCCATATTTAAACAGTTCAAAAACTTGTGCATACTTTCTTAACGGACCTATTCATGTATTTCCCTAAACATGAAAGGCTTAAAGAAGAGTATAGAGCATAACCATGCAAACATTTTAGCTGGCATTTAGACAGATTTCTAAAACAAAAATTCTAAATATTGAGCATGCACATGCTTAAAAATGGCACATGATGAAACAAATATGCATTTATACCTCTTTTTTTAACTGCTGCTATTATATTTACACCCTGTTTTTCTATCACTGTTATATTTCAGGTGAAAATTCAGTGCATTTATGTCATGTTTCTAGGTAAAAAGTAAAATAAAATACATAATTTAAAGGTTTTAATTCCTTGAAATATTGTATAATGCTGTTTTCTAGATTTTAGGAACAAAGATTATTTTTTCTTGCTAATTTTATTTTTCTTGTTTTAGTTCTTTTGAGGTGCCCAGGATCATTAGAAGTTGGGAGATACACAAATTTAATTAATGAATAATTTTTCACATTCCTTTTCTAAAGATATGCAAAATATCATAAGGATGATACGAAGATAAATGCAAGTCTTCATTGTTCAGGTCCAGAGTTAACTATTGGGATTATTAAGGGATAAATCATTGTGATTATTCTATAACATTATTAGCTTCCTTTCATTAGTGTGTATTGTGATGGAAATAGCAAAGGATGTTTGTCGACTTGCAGCATGCTTTAATAAAAGTAGAAGCAATGATAATTATGTTGTTTCCTCTTATGGAGAGTTATGAAGTGCAATGAGGTATCCATCATTTCTAGTATAGTTTGAAATCATATTGATTATTAAAATATTTGATAGAGCTGAATAAATTGGCCAGTTTAGTTTTCTTCTTTCTTTCTGGAAAGCAAAAGCGTTCTGACTTCAAGCTATTGTCTTGCTTAAAGCTACACTTGTAATTTAGTAAAAGTCTTCTTAAATATGACTAGATATAATTGTTATTAATTAGGCTATTGACATGTAAATATTTTCTTTTTCTAAAAATAATGATATTATCACTGTATGCCTTTCATATTCCACTCCTCATTCCACCCATTCTGGATGGTAATTTAAGTGACAAACTTCATACCACATAATCAATCAATATGCAACTGTTACAGTGAAACAACACAATATGATGAGCCGGCATGATAGCAGAAGATATTAATGTTATACTGAACATGTACATAGAGAGATAGCAAAAAAAAAATGCCATTGTTTTTTCTTCTTCCTGTGCCATCATCCTTCTTGTATTATTATTATTATTATTATTATTATTATTATTATTATTATTATTATTATTATTTTTATTTATTGTATTTATATGCCGCCCTTCTCCCGAAGGACTCGGGGCGGCTCACAATATAGACAAACAACAACAAT
>JANHFM010002041.1:176630-188994 GCA_032468115.1 Grayia smithii
GGGTGGGTGGATGGATAGATGGACAGACGGATAGATAGATGATTGATAGATGATACATGATTGATATATGATAGATAATAGATGATTGATAGATGATAGATGGATGGACAGACAGACATACAGATAGAGATAGACAGACAGACAGAGAATTTTTAATCAACTGGAATTCAGAGTCCTTACCATATCCTAAAAAATAGATGTCAAATGTCAATGTTTTCAGATATGGAAAAGAGTACATTTGTACTTTTCATCTGGCACAGGTTTCGTAAAGAATTTGAGCTCTAGATTGAACACTGAGAAATTCAACTGTAAGTAAACCATGAAACTCTCACTCAAGCAATTTGGTGTAACTTCATAATTTAATACTTTGGCCAATAAAACTGAACTCTTTTCTTAATTTCCAGCTAAATTGAATTTAACAAAACTTAGAGGCAGATCAGAGCTGAAGAACAGGGACAGGGAAAAGGAGACCTTCAAACTTTGATGAATGATATACCAGCTCAAGGACCCAAAAACAGCGGATTCAGTCTCTCTTTGAGAAATAAATCAAAGCATTAATCAGGCTGTCAGTAAAGCAGGTGTCTTTATGCTTCGTTTTTATGCAAAATAATTGTGAGGTACAGAAATCATGGGGGATTGCAAATAAATGGCACTGACAGGGTTGATCCCACTAGGCGAGGGGGCCAAAACGAGGCTGTCTTTTCATATTATGAAATATATTTAACGGCAGCCTCTTTAAGCCCCAGTTACACAATGTGCTGTCAGTGAGTCTCGGATTTTTCTTTCATTTTTATCCCTTTCTTTCTTGATATGCCGGAGGCTCTTTTCTATTCTTTCATGATAAACTGCTCCAGCAGCCATAGCAGGTTTAGAATGTAAGAGCCATTGCTCACACGATTTGACAAAAAGATTCGGTTTTAAAGGGTTTAAAGGACATTGAACACACTATCTACAATCCCATTTCAGGATAACTTCTTTCCCTTTGGTTTTCATTACTCAGCTGCAGCAGCAACAAATACAACATAAAAACGTGTCAGTGTAAATTTTCCAGATTTGGAGGAGTAGAAAAGCATCAGAATAAAAGAAAAGAAGGTGGAGAAGTTGCCACCACTGGTGGGGCTGAGACCCAGGGGCTTCTGATGCTTTACAGTGGCAATGTACAAGCATGGCCTCTAACCAATTACATCAATCACATGCTATATAAATATAATTTCTTAGGGTTTACTGATAGTTTGGTACCAAATTATAGTTCATATTGGAATACAAGAAAGTTTAGGGTGATTGATGAGTATGATGTTAATGGTGCTTGACAAAAAAAGTGCCCTGGACATCCACAGATATTGGTCCATGAAGTATGGCAGGACACTAATAAATTTTGCTTATCATTTACAAATCATTTAGCAAGAAACCTTTTCAAGTGGATTTCTTTCAGTTTGCAAAGACTGTATTTTCAGAAATAGATGAATTTGGTCCAAAAACTCTATTCACCAATGATAATCTCCTCCGACTGTATTAAGAAATTGATTGGATTTTGTCCCTTTTTTATTTAATTAAAATATATTTTAAAAGTTGCACAGCTGGCACTTTCTTTGTACAGACAGCCTCGAGACCACTTTATTTAAATCTTTAATGAACCACTTGTGCCATAAAAGAGAAGAACAATGCACCAGAGGGCAATTGTAAAACTCCTTTTGCTGAATCTTGAAAGGAAAACTTTGCACCAAAGTTAGAGGGTAAAAGAAAAGCTTTCAGTTTAACCTAACAACACAGGACATAAGGTCAAGGGTTCTTCATGAATGGACTTTGATTTGTTAAATAAAAATTGGGTGAATTAAGCTGCTTGTTTGAAAATATTGCATCTCTCTCGCTCTCTCCCTCCTCTCCCTCCCTCCTCCCTCCACAGATGCCCCGTGATGTAAGCAACACTAGATAGCCATGCCCACCACTGATGATGTTCTTAACTAGGGCTTATTTTTGGGGTAGGGCTTATATTGCAAGCAGCATGAAAAATCAGGCTAGGTGTTATTTTTGGGGTAGGTCTTATTTTCAGGGAAACAGGGTAGTTCTTAAAGGAATTTGAAGAAGCTTTTTAAAGGAAAAACATTATTAATCAACAGATTCAAGGGCGCAAAGCCAGCACTGACAGCTTATGAACAATTTATTTTATCTGTGTGGTGCTTTTCTATGAACCTGTCACTGGAAAGAGTTATTTGCTTATCACCTTTCAAATCTTCAAATATTCAACACTCTTAGGATCTTGGCCTTGATCCTAATGAGACAAGCAGTACACAGAAGACAGTTTAGACTACTTTCCTAACTGCATATCCAAAGGAGGACATATGAAATTTAGTCAATTGAAATTTATTCATTTATGCTTTGGGATTCTTAATTTACTTTAAATACAGTAGTTCTCTATTGGTACAACTTTATCAATTTATAATAACATTTCATTCATGTTGCTTTCTGATTGACTGATACCATCTTCATCTAGCCTCTTGTAACTGATGATGAGCAAGTTCAAAACCACACTTCCCATTTTGTCCTGATTTATGAATTTCCTTCTCTGCCCCAGACGTCTCCCATTCCATGCCACATTCTCATTTTTCATAAAGGGTTTTTATGAAAATATTAATAGCTATTCAACTATTAAAAATCAATACATTGGTTGCTTAATCATTGCCATAATATCTTGAGTCATATTATTGACACCAATACCATCACTCATGAACTTGGGCTGGCACCAAAATTAGATGTATTTATACATGAGCTCATAAGATCATATACTTATATGAAAACATACTGTACCTAGATAATGACAACATGAATCCATACTGTTGTATGACTGCATATTTATTTTGTGCATTAATCATGCAGATTTCTTATTTCAATGTTTAACATATTTATCTCCGGGTAGTTTCTACAGTTCAAAGGAAAATGCATAATCAATCATGATGTCAGTGCTGTTATAACAATTGAAAACTTATTTATATAGGAGGAGTATAAAGCCTGGAATCCCTTGCTTAGTTTATCTTTCTATGTTAACCTATATAAAAGAGTTGTTTTCAATAGGAAAAATCATGCAAAGAAACATGAAGATTCTGGATGAAGGCTTTTCAAATACACATATGACTGTGATGCTATTTGTTAATATTTAGCCTTTCTACTGGTCAAATCTCAATGTTTGGCAAAGATCAAATAAATTAGGTCAGAAAACAACTGGTAAAATATGTTAAATTAAGGAGATTAGTTACCAATCTTCCTTTGATAAGCTTCTCAGACCAAGATGTAAGCATTATGGCTAGGCTAAACAGAGTAGTATAAAAGACTGGTACTTAAATCAGTAGATTATTTGCACATGAAAATACCTTCAAACGTCTATCCCATTTTTTCTGGATTGATATTAATACAGATTGCCATTCTCCTTTATTGTACCAATCTTACAATGATTTAAACCAAAAAACACTTTGAGCACTGAACACTTTGATGAACAAACCTGAACACTATGATGGTTCAGGTCTCAGCCCACCCTGTAGCTTGAATTCTACACGAAGAAAACACGGAAGCCGGATCGTCTTCAAACTCAGTTTAATTGCTGCCACAGTTGACAGGACTGGAACCCTGGCGGTTGTGAGGTTAGCGCTGAGAGCCGCCGCCTCTCAGCGCTTCTCTTAAAGGTACAGAGTTCTGCTTTATTTAAATGGCGCGCCTCCCATCAGCTGTAGGGCGGCGTGCCCAATGACGTATCCTCGTCACGCCCCCTTGCTATGTTCCAACGCGTCGTCCCACTAGCCCAGTGCTATGCGCGTTCTGTGTCCCTAACCCGACACCAAAGCCCAGGTGAGTTGTAGGCTGGCTTATGTTGCTTGGTGGAGTTTCAGGCATGTGGCAGTCCCCTCCGTTTTGTTGACGAGCCCGGCTGAGGCTCGTCATCAGGTTCATAGAAGCAAAGAAGTAGCATTCCCATATATTTATGACTTTAAATGGTGAGAAGGAAAAGAGAATATGCTCCACCTAGCATGAGCAAAAAGAAAAAAAAATAGCATCCACTAGGAGGAAATAAGAATGAACAGAGATGTCCAGGTGGAAAAGTAGGAAAACATGGTGACCAGGAGACTGTAATGGACTTCCTGGTCTGTATGTGCCATTGTTGAAGGGAGGAGGAGGAGGAGGAGGAGGAGGAGGAAGACGATGAAGAGGGAGGAGAGACTAAGGAAGCTGCCAGAATCTAGTATCAATCAATGTAAGAGGAAATTATAATGATCAAACACTGGAGGAGACATGTAGTTGTAGTCAATTGGAACTAAGAATGTCATTAGACTGGGATGAAATGGACTTGAAAAATTGCTCTGAAGGACTTAAGACAGCTCAGAATGGAAAACAATAGTTTTGACAATGACCATTACAACACGGGTAGTAAATATACTTGAGGGAAACTGGTAGTTGATAAAACATGATATTGGCATTCAGAATCATAGAAGATGGCTGATATAATGATAATGTGACTAGACCAAAAATGTGATCTGGCCTGGATCAAGCAAAAAGAGCCAAACTAAGAATATAATACCTGGATACAATAAATCACTCAGAGACAACAGAGAAGAAATGACTTATGGATTGATACATACAATGATGGACTTTACAAACGTAACTGAAAAACCTTTTTTTTCCCCTTCTCTTATGGACTATTTGGACTATCATCAAATTAGAATAAATGGAATATAACCATAAGAGGACTTTACAGATTATCTCTACAGAGGACCATGGGGATCAATTCACATCCAATGTTTCATTTTCTGTATTTTTGTATAATTTTTTTTCCACTTTTTTGTTATTTTATTTTGTTTATTTGTCTTGTGTGTTGTTTGTTTTAATTGTAGTGTTTTTTCAATAAAAAACTTTTTAAAATAAAAATTTTTTTTTTGACACCTACTATGAGTAAATGCATACCAAGGCCAATATTGAGAGGGAGAACAAACTTCTGGTTCTGAGGAGAGAAATGAGAATGCCCATCCCCCCAATTCCTAGAACCCCTGACCAACCCAGAAGTACCACATGATTTGCCACTTTCTAACACTGGTGATAAATAACACACCATTTTAAAAATGTGCTGTAAAAAAGGAAGAAACAGACACATAATATACTTTAAAAAAGAAACTTTTATACCCCCAACAATACAGTGAGGCAAAAGCGATACAACCACAATAATGAATTACTGAGAACAGTAAAAAAAAAAAAAAAAACCTTGAAGAGAAAACATGGAACTTCATTCTAAATAAAAAGTAACTGATGAAATATTACTGTGCAGTCAAGATAATAATTTGATTCTTGGGCATTGCATGGAAAAGTCCATTTTGTTTCTTGGCCACAATACAAAAATGGTTTGCCATTGCCTTTTTCCAAGATATATTTTAGCTTCCAAAACAAGTCACAGACTGGAGATATTTTGGTAGCTGATGAAATTTTACCCTCTGTTGGCACTAGTGCTCTTATCAAGGTGGATTCATCAAATGTATCTGTGATGTCTTTAGAGATTATGTGTTTCATGTATTTTTCTAAGTGGTGCAGTGATTAGAATGCAGCATTGCAGGTTAACTCTGCCCACTTTCAGGAGTTTGATCCTAATTGGGTCAAGGTTGACTCAGCCTTCCATCCTTCCGAGGTCAATAAAATGACCCAGATTATTGAGGGCAATGTGCAAATAATGCTTCTTCATTGTAAACTGTCTGGAGAGTGCTGTAAAGCTCTATTGGGTGGTATATAAGCCTAAATGCTATTGCCATTGCCTTAGTTAATACTAAGTTAATACTAAGTTAATACTTAGTTAATACTAACCGCCATATGAATTAATATTAGGGCTGCCTCCTTAGATCTTTGATTTGAAGGCCTAAGAGAAGTTTTCTATTGGGCATGAAAGATACACTGATCAACCAGAGATCCTAATCCTTGGAGAATTCTGTTCTGATTCAAACAAATGAGAAAACAACTCTTGCCAGATCTTGTTTAATACCTGTATGCACAATTCAAAATCAAAGGAAGTGGGACAGCAGCTTATCTTAGTATGACAATGAGGATCACTCTTTGCATAATTGTCCTCTGTTTTAGTGCTCATTCCTTTGGGAGAATGATGAAGACAAAAACTATTTGATGGCTTATTTTAATCAAAGCTTGCTTCATGTTTGTCTGCGCATCAAATTTATACTCTGTTTTCCATTAGAAAATTTTAAAAAAATGGTTTTAGTTAATGTATCCTCCTTATCAATGATTCCTTGATGGATTGGTAACCATCATGAAAATTACCTGCTTCAGAGCTGTCATTTGGAGTATTTCTCATTGGCTTCATCCTGCACCCTTTCTCTCTTCCACCATCATATCAATTGAGCTGTTATTGACTTATCTGTCAAGATGGGAGATAGCCACCTATCTCACAAGAATTCAACTGAAATTCAGCAAAGGTCTCTTATTCAGTGTTCATCAGATCATTCATCATACCATCCATGCCACATCTACTTCTGCATACGAGCTAGAATACTAATTCTTCATTCTTGATGAAATCAGCCACATCCAAATAGAGAACTGAACTCCCTGCAACATTTCTAAAGTGAGTTACCATTCTGCTCTCAGTCCATAGACCTGCCTCAGTGACTCACAATCTAATAGAGTTAGCAATGCACAATTGCATACTAGTGAGGCAAAGAAATGTGGTTATCAGCGAGATACAGAGTCACAAGGGTTTTATTGACGTCAGCAGTTAAATTCTCCATAGTATCAATATATTGAGAATTCTGTCTCTGTGAAGTCACCTGGGGACACTTAATGGCCTAAAACGTCTACACTTTTAGACTCACATCAAAAAGACTGAATGATTTGTATCCGTTTGCTCCTATAGTTGGGAGCAGATGAGCATTTGATTAAGAATTCAGCCACTTGAGTTGCCACTCAAGCAGGGAAACATTCTCCTTGCCAATCAGCAGGATAAGGCCAGTGACCAAACCTCTCCAGAGTAAAAGATACTTTGAACTCTGCATCAAATGTACACCAGTAGCTCTTTCCAAATGTTACGTTAGAGGCAAACTACTCATGACATGGCTTTATTTACCCAATCTCAGAGGGGCTTTACATTTGCAATGTGTATTCAAAAGCAACTCTTGAAAAGAGGAAGATGAAAGCGACCAACAGAACCATATCTGCAAGGAAGCAATGAGATGCAGATTGTATCCTGTTGGCAAGAAAACTCCATAGATGTATTGTTAATAGCGGAGGTTGACACAGAGAGTCTAAAGTAGCATTATTTAACCCTTTTCTTGTATTAATTGTCTATTCTATAAAAAAAAATATCTACCAATACTTGACTCTCTTCCTGAATTTATTGCCCATTCCTTTTTTAAAAAGCACAACCCCTTAGTTTCAAGACAAATAGTTGTGAAGATATCATTTTTATATGCAGAAGAATACATAAAATATGGAAAAAGTAGCCCTTATGTAACATTTATGTGTTTCTTACAAATGCATTCCAAATGTCCTGTATGGAGTTTGAAGAAGTCTCTAATTCATTTAATTACTATAAGAGGTAGATCTGATGGAAACTTTGTATAATTATGTTTTTTAAATAACTATAAAGCATCAAATTATAAACAACATATGTTATACAACATGCTAAACCATAAGCCTTATGATTGCATTTGTATATCACAGAAAGCCAAAACATTCAATTGACAGCCTTCTGAATTAGCAGTATTAAGAGAAGGAGGTTTTGACCATTCTCTTTTATTACACTGGGGAAGGATGTCGATCTGGTTTCTTTGGAACCAACCCCAAGAGCTTTGCCCTTGCACTGTCTGACTGGCTTCTGAATTTTAGAATTTGTTCTTAAATTCATCAAGTATAGAGTCTTCTATAGCGTCCTGCTGAAAGTCTAAGCCAGGGGTCTGTAACCTTAAATACTCAAAGAGCCATTTGGACCCGTTTCCCACAGAAAAGAAAACACTGGAAGCCACAAAACCTGGGTGGGCATGGCCAACTCGATGGCACGTCCACCAGTCACATGACCCCCTAGCCATGCCTACCCAGCTGGTCATTAGGGCAGAGAACCAGTTGTTAAAAAACACTGGGAACCACAAAATCCTTTTGACATATCTCTTTCTCCCCTCCCTCTCTCCCTCTCTCTATGTCTTTCTCTCTCCCCCTCTCTCTGTATCTGCCCTGGCCGCTTCTCCATCTCCCGCTGTCACGCTTACCTTCTCCGGACAGGCAAGGAATGACTGGGAGGGGCGGGCTAGGGGTGGGGCCAGCCAGTAGTGGGATCACCCGACAGGGAGCCACAGCAGAGGGCCCAAAGAGCCGCATGAGGCTCTGGAGCCACAGGTTGCTGACCCCTGACCTAGAACATGATTAATAGAACAAAATACAGACAATCCTTAACTTACTGTAAAGTACCATTGAGGTGGAAATTTCTGTTGCTGAGCGAAACGGTTGTGAAGTTAAATTTTGCTCCGTTTTACGACCTTTCTTGCCAGTTGTTCTATAGATAGTCCTTGACTTACAAACGGTTCATTTAGTGACCGTTCAGTTACAATGTCACTGAAAAAAAAAAAGGGACTTAGGACTTAGCATCCCCATGGACACAAGATTCACATTCGGACGCTTGGCAACTGACTCACATTTATGATGGTTGCAGTGTCCTAGGGGTTATGTGATCCTTTTTTTGCGACCTTCTGACAAGCAAAGTCAAATCTGGGAAGCCAGATTCGCTTAACAACAACTGTGTTCCTAACTTAAGAGCTGCAGTGATTCGCTTAATGAACGTGGCAAGGAAAGTCATAAAATTTGGCCAAACTCACAACTAATTTCTCACCTAGCAACATCCATTTGAGGCTCAATTGTGGCCTAGGTTGAGGACTACCTGTACTATGAATTTGCTCTAACAGGGGCATAAAAAAACCCCTAAACACCGCACCCACAATTTGCTTGTCATATTTCAGCGATGACATTCAAACTTTTTGCACCTGACAACTTGGGATGAAAAGGTGGTTGCCAAGTTCCTTTTGTACCAGTTGTGGATGTTTTGGTAGCACTCAGCTATTTTATTACTCCAGCATCCACTTCCTTGAATCGGCTAAAATAAACGTTCTTTATTCATCGTTTCTCTGGTGTGAGATTTGTATGAGCATTACATTTTCATAATGGGCTTGCACCTAAGAAATATTCCTATTCATGTATTCCTATTCAAGCCAGAGACTGCAAGCAGATGGGTAAGAACATTAATAGAATAACTAAGAACCGAAAAGGAGAATCAGGAAAAAAAAACCCGAGAGAATTGAAAGTGCAAAGAAGGGAAGAAAAACTGGGGAAGAGAATTGCTTCCTCAATTCTGTCATCTGCTGACCAACCTATAAGACTGAAAAAGAACAATGCGATTTCTGTTAGGAGATAATTTGTGTGATTATAGGCAGATTTTTTAGAATGTGGGCATATTTGCAGGACCACCTACTGCCACAAGCATCTTCCCAGCGTCCGGTACGCTCCCACAGGGTCGGCCTCCTCAGGGTCCCCTCAGCCAGACAATGTCGGCTGGCGGTGCCCAGGGGAAGAGCCTTCTCTGTGGGAGCTCCGACCCTGTGGAACGATCTTCCCGTTGAACTTCGGACCACCCCTGACCTTCGCTCTTTCCGCCGTGACCTGAAGACGTGGCTTTTTAACCAAGCTGGCTACGGTTGACTTCTAACTGCTTTTAGTATTTTTTAGGACTTTTTAATTATTTATGAATTCGTATTTTATTAGCCCCATTTTAACTCTGCATTGTCTTCTTGTCTGTTTTTATTTTGTATTGTTCTGTTATCTCGTATGTGTTTAGTATACTCTATGTTTTTACTGTGAGCCGCCCTGAGTCCTTCGGGAGAAGGGCGGCATATAAACTGAATTAAAATAAAATAAAATAAAAATAAAATTTGGCTTGGTGTGCATAATTAAAAGTTGGCCAGCTGGGGGCACTATTGTTCCAGGATAGATAAAGAACTGTGCCTTGGATTTCTACAGTTCCATTAAGTTTATTTCTACTATAAGCCCAGTGAATTTAGAACAGGCTTCTTTCTGTTCTCCTTTTCATGCCTCTATCATTTCCAAAGACATGGGACAGATTCTCAGAATGAATTGGTTACAGAATCCCTCCTGATCAAAGACTAGTTTCCTTTATGTTTGAAATGTCTGATTTGTCAGAGCATTCCGCTCACAAGCAGTAAGTCAGGCAGTTTATACAGTATTCACAAATGTACTCTGTGATGATTGCCTGTGCTAACCTGGATATCTATCAAATCACATCTTTATTACAACCAGAGACCAGCATAAACCTGGACACAACAAGCAGGGGAAAATCAGGAGGTGGTTTAATAGCGCCTTTTCCGACCAACCAGTTTTAGTAAAAGGCATTTGTTTTTTTATGAGTTGCTTCATCAGAGGCTTGAAATAGCTGAACTGATGTAGGATTCAAATTGGGATTTATAAACCAGATTACTTTGTCGTTCCAAAGTCCGTAATGGGAATGCCCCGGGAAGATTAGCGTGCTCTGATATTTCTCTGCCCTGATTGTTTTGAGACTGAGCTAAACAAATTAAACACCATTTATTCTTTGCAGGCTTCCTGAATAATGTGTTTATGTGTCCATTGTGCGGTGTTATCACGACATTGAGGAAATTGACTTGTGCTACGGATAGGGAGGCTGATGGTGGGTGGAAGCAATTTGAGGTCTTGATGGAATGTGATGATTCTTTTTCCCATGGATCTCATTGATGAGAGTGTCACCAACGAATCCCGATGAAAGGATGGATTTCAAGATTTAAGAATTGAGAAAGCATTGTGTAGGCCAGTCACAAAGATACCAGCATCCGGTGAAATCATGCGTGTGCCCCTATTTACAGATAAAACCCACCTCCTTGGCACCAGGGTGAAAACTATAACGGACACACAAACAACAACGTTTTACAGGAAACCTACAGATCACCATGGATACCCTATGCACACGCTTCCAAGATCCTGCCCAGAATGCATCACACCAAATCAATTTTCCATAGGTCTTACTCTATGCGTTTGCTCTGACCCATTTGACAAAGAGATGCTCAACTGATGGAATTAATCCAGGCAGTCAGGAGACTGAACCACCCTCCCAACAAGATCAATAGACTGATCAATAGAAGCAAATTGATTCCTAGGGAGAACCTATTAAAAAGAAGAAGAAAAAAAAACCCAGAACAACAGAAGACTCTTGGCTGTTATCTACATCTTACAGCTCGAGCCACTCAAAGGTGTTATTAATAAGCTGCAAACCACGCTGGATATGGAAGCTGCACTTTCCTAGGCCCTGGGTGGCAGGGCTGATTTGCATACCGAACCCAACCTGAAATGAGATTCACACAAGCAACCCCAGAAGAATGAATGATGATACTAACATGGGAAACAATTCTGGGTTAGCTAAACAAAGGGGGTCTATTTAATTCTCACCTTTACTAACAGCACCATCACAGACTTCTGAAGACTAGGTAAAGGTAAAGGTTCCCCTCGCTCATATGTGCTAGTCGTTCCCGACTCTAGGGGACAGTGCTCATCTCCGTTTCAAAGACGAAGAGCCAGCGCTGTCCGAAGACGTCTCCGGGGTCATATGGCAGGGATGACTAAAAGCAGTTAAAACCTGGCTTTTCCGGCAGGCATGGGGCCGTTAATCTCGCTATTATGATTTAGCGAGATCCGGCCCCAGATGAGATGTGAATGTTCTTTTATGATTCCACTGTTTTAATGCACTTCTTTAAAATTCGTATATGTCTGATATTATTTTAATATGATGCTTTTGTTGTGAGCCACCTGGAGTCCCTTGGGAGATGGGTGGCATAGAAATTTAAATAAATAAAATTTAATGCAGTTCATTGATATTTATCTTGCTGAATCTTCATTTTCAGACATCCAAAACTGTTCATAAAAGACTTCTAAAATCATAACTTTTCTTTTAGGAATATAGGAAACTGTATTATATTGCCTCAGATTATTGCCCATTTAGTGAGTGCTGTATTGTCTGTACCAATCTTTCCCAACCTAGGATTCCTTCAGGAGCATGGACCAATCCTATGCTGGTCCATAGGGAATAGAAGGATAGGATAGGATTGGATTGGATTGGATTGGATTAGGATTAGGATAGGATAGGATTTGTAGTGGCCAAGTGTGATTGGACACACAAGGAATTTGTCTTGGTGCATATGCTCTCAGTGTACATAAAAGAAAATATATGTTCGTCAAGAATCATAAGTTACAACACTTAATGATAGTCATAGGGTACAAATAAGCAATCAAATCATATTAGGAAACAGTCAATATAAATCGTAAG
>JANHFM010002041.1:194786-207249 GCA_032468115.1 Grayia smithii
CATTTTTTTTTACAAAAAAAGTTGCTTCTAGCAGTCTAACTTCACCCCAGGGCATAGCAATAACTCTCTTTCAGGATATAGAATCTAGCCAGTGGAACAGGAAAGGGCCATATCTACGTAGCAGTTTTGCTTTGATTCTACCTTGCTTTGGAGTTAGCAAGAAATTATGCCATCTCCAAGCATGGTGTCTTCACAACACACCCTTATGATGTACCCAGAATGGTCCATACGGGGCTCATGCTCCGAGTGCTTTAATCTGCAACATTCCAAGAACTGAGATTGGCAGTTTTCTTGGCTGAAATCCAGAGTTGCCAACATTATCTGCCATTTATAAAGCCTCCTCCAATTGCTAGCCATCCTGTTCTGCTTACTCTGTAGGTTGCATTTGTTTTCTTTTTCTTTCTTTCTCATCATATCATCGACGGGCTGAAAACTTTAAAATATCATTCTACTTGTGGATCAGCCAATTGAGTACTTGGCCTTTTAGAACATTAAGCGGCAGCAGGGAGTTAGCCATTTTTGTAGCTCTTGATTGCCATCTGGTGGTTGACTGGATTGGTGCAGTTCAGAAGGAGCCGATGGATAAGTGTTGAAGGTCTGGAGTTCAGAAAGAGAATCTGGAGATTGGCGATTGATATGGGAGCTTTAGATCACTATGAGAACATAACATGAGGAAATGAAATGAGGGGTCAGAGCTTTCCTGGGAGCAGGACCCACTAGGAAGGGAATTCCCTATTATGCAATTAAGAGAAGTAAAATAACTGAGCACTTTCACTTCAACTAATTAAAAGGGATGGACTAATCCTTTTCTGAGTTTTGCACTTTCTAGCTGGTCAACCAGTTGACCAAACAATATAAAGAAAGATAGAGAGAAAGAGTAGCTGTTAAAGGCAGGGTTCCAGTCTTCCTTGCAACCAAACCAGCCCTGAAGAATAAATATGAAATTCAGGAACTAGGATCCCACAGCAGGCCTGCTGCATTGATGGCTTCAAGCAGATCATTACCCCTAGCTGCTTCACTGTAGACCTGCTTCTTAGTGAGTCGTGGATTGTCCAAGTGGGAGGTTTTGAGCCAAAATAAGAGGGAAAACGCCACTTTAGACTAGAGCACTTCAAGACATTTTTCAAGCTGCTACTTCCATGGGCTGATAAGTAGACAATAATAATAATGATAAGTAGACAAGGACATGTTCTCTGCAAACAGGGTGGCATCTTTGCCCTGGGCAAAGAGGGTGTGTGGATATGACCCAGGACTCAGCTCAGATATACAATTTACTTTTATTGCAGACACAAGAAGAGCGGGTAACAAAGAAGATCTGCTATTGCAGAATCTGGCAATCCAGCTTGCTATAGATCCGTGAGGGGGAACCTATGGCATGCATGCCAGAGGTGGCACGCAGAGACCTCTCTGTGGGCATGCTTGCCATCATCAGCTGCTCTTCTGGTTTTTGGCCAGCTGGTCTTCATGAGGACTGGAGTGCCGAAAAACGGCCTGAAAACAGCCCGAAAAACGGCCTGAAAACAGCCCGAAAAACAGCCTGAAAACAGCCCGAAAAACGGCCTGAAAACAGCCCAAAGAATGGTCTGAAAACGGTCCCAAAATGGCCAAAAAACAGGCATGCATGCACCAGTCAGCTGGTCTTTGGGTTTCCAGTGCTCCGGCAATCACATGTGTATGCATGTTCCCATTTGGGCACTCGTTGCCAAAAAGATTTACCATCACTGCTATAGATAATAGTCGCAAGACCTCCGTCTTAGATTTCTTCCTTCTGCCTTTATGCGATAACTTTTTACAGCTTATTTCACAGCCTTGGAGGAGAAGGGCACCCACTATGTGTTTCGAGAAAGATCCTGTCCGATCTCATCATCAGTTGTAGAAGGGGGGAAAAAAGGAGTCCCTTCGGATTTTACAAAGTCCCTCTAGTCATTGCTGATTCTAGGAGATGGTGTTCATCTCTGTTTCATAGCCATTGAACTAGCACTGTCCGAAGACAATTCCGTGGCCATGTGGCCAGCATGATGTCACAGAGAGTTGTTACCTTTCCACCGAAGTGGTACCTATTTATCTACTCGCATTTGCATGCTTTCAAACTGCTAGGTTGGCAGGAGCTGGGGCAAGAAACGGGAGCTCACCTGTGGCCCTTAAGTCTTGAATCTGGGTTGTCTGCTTTCTGGTCGACAAGTCCAGAGTCTTAACCACTGAGCCACAGGGCTGCCCCATCATTTGTAGAAAAAGGGGTCAAAAGTTAGCAAAATCAACAGATGGAACATATAGTGAAAACCACCTCCCCCCCCCCTTTTTGAACAGGCGTGTAACCTTGATGTACCTTGATGTACAAATGGGCAAAAGGCATCACAACACTCTTCTTGCCAATTTTGATGTATCCTTCTGTGGACACTAGTGGATGTCATTCCAACTTAGCTGCTTCAGTTCTCATATCAGCTACTTTTCACCATCTGTCCCATTGTTAGGTCAGGGGTGTCAAATTCACATCGTCATGGTGGTGTCACATGATGCATCACGTCTTCTCCCCCCTCCCCCTTGCTAAACTGGGTATGGGCATGGCCAGCACGTGACGCATTTGGCCCGCGGGCTGCAAGTTTGACAGCCCTATGCTGGGTGATTCCATACATGGTAGCCACATAAACCTTACTGTTGAGAAACAGTTCCTCACTGAATGATCAGGTGCAAAAGAGCTCTTTTACTTTACAGAGGTAGAGAGAAAGAATGTCAGCATCTGCAGGCTTGTTTTGCCTTCCCAGCAGGACAAGCGGCTTTGTTTCCAAATGGTTGAGTGACCCATGTGTTAAAGGTTCAGGAGCCATCTTCAGGAATCACGAAAGTGTTTTAAATATCAGTAGGGGGTGGAAGAGGAAAAGACTCAAGATGGGTACAATATTAAAATTTCATTTAAGTAACATATTTGAAAAAGGCTTCTAACTGTATCCAGCTGAGAAAGAAGAGTTTGTGGGAGGAACAGCTCGAAAGGTTTCCATAGCTCACTATTAGCTAAAGCTCTCTCCCTGTTAAGATGCTTTCAGATTTGGTCAGACATGGAAGAGTTCCATGTGATCTTTGGGTTTTTTTTTTTATTAGCCTTAATTTATATACTGTGGATTTCAATGGGTCTACTCTGACTAAATGTTAATCCAACCCATTAACTTCATGATAGCATTTTCTTTTACAACTAAGTTCTATTTCCAGAATTAACCAAATAAGCTATAATAATCAGGGTTTTAGGTTTTTTTTTTAAATTGACAATATATCTTCTTCTTAATTGTCCAGCCTAGCCTGTAACAGTTGTTTCTGTTGCATGATGATTAAATGAGTAGTCTCCACAATATAATAGGATAAGTCCCTGGTGATTTTTGATTCCCCTCTATGTAAATGAAGACACAATCATTCAGGACAAAAGTATCTAAGAAGGTTCAGTCATGGAAACATGATTTAACCTTTTTAAATATTCCCCTCATTCCTTTTGCTATCATTGCATTTGCTTCCACAGAACTAACCCATCTGGGCATCTTTAGTCCATTGGTGGCAGGGATCACATGGGAGTAGTAACACCATCCCTCAGGTGGGGATAGATGAAACTAGACACTGGTGTTTGGATGGTGGAACAAGATTATTTATAGTAGGAGTCTCCAACCTTTGGCAACTTTATGACTTGTGGATTTCAACTCCCAGAATTCCTCAGCCAACCACGCTCATCTTGTGGACTTAAATGCCAGGTTGGTTGAGGGATTCTGGGAGTTGAAGTCCACAAGTCATAAAGATGTCAAGGTCAGAGACCCCTGGTCTATAGTATTGGCCCTGCTGCAGCAATAAATCCTTGAACTACGTAACAGAGGGCTCAGCAACTTCTTCAGGCTATGAATATGATGGCCCAAGCAGCCATAATATTGGATCATTTGGAAGTTTGTAAATGCTGTTAAATTTCAGCATAAAATCTCATGAATTCCCAGACAGGATCCTTAAAATCTTCTGAGGTGTTACGCAAGATTGCAAAATCTCATAAAAGAGCCTGGCCTGGCAAATTTGGGATGTTCTTAACTCTTCTTAATTTAATTTGGGGAGCATTACTTCTGGAGGCAAGGAAAATTACTGCTGATATCTTTATTCTAGCACCTGTTTACTATTTTCCTTCTTTTAAAAGCAGGCAAGTCCTTTTGCCTGTCTTTTTCATCTTTCCTTCCTCTAATTCTCAAGAATATGTTTACCTTTTCTCAGGCTTCCATTATGCATGACCACCAGGGCTGAATTGAAATGTCCTTGCTCCCACGGATTGGAAAGCATCAGCAAGCAACACTGAAAGCCCAGAGTGCTTTCAAAATGATATGCTATAAAGAAGGGCCAGCGTTCCACAGTACCGCTGTGAGAAACTCAATGGCAAAAAGGCACACATTCTCCGAATGCCTCTTTAAAAGGCAAATGTCAGGTAGGTCTATAAAATACTAACCTATAAACAATGTCCACCTTGGTGCTACGGCCATGATTTAGAGATACTTTGCCAGCTTGAAATGGGAACAGCTGCTCTCTGCTGGAAAAAGAAGGAAATCTTCTCATTAGCATTACATTTAAATCAGGATTTTCTTCATTTGCATCTTTCTGTGGTGTTGTATTTCCCTAAAAGGGTATCTTGGGAGTGACAATTTAGATCAAGGTTCAGCAACGGGGCTCTCCTTGACTGCATGTCTTTGAAACATAAAACAATACTTTGGTGAGAATCTTCCTTGTCTGCAAATACATCTTCATGCCTTGTCAATCCCATGGAGGGCATGGTTGCAAATAGCTCTCTGAAATCTTGATCTTCCTTATGGCCAGTGACACTACTGCTGAATGTGCCCCAAGCTAATCTCCAAATGTAATTAGACACAACAGAGGGGGAAAAAATGGTTGCCTGCATCTTGATTCCTTTGGTCCTAAAGTCAAGGTCTTTAGTTCTTCTGTATACTTTATGGAATCCAATTATGGTGAAATGGAAAGCACCAAATGCAAACTGTGAACCTTTGCAGGCCAGTACAAAATGTAGATACACTTTTCAGGAAGTTAGACTGGTTGCGATTTCTTGGGGAATGCTTCCCTCGCTTACAGGTGACTTCACATGGTATCATGTTTGAAATATCAATCATGAAATGCAAAATGTGAATATGACCAAATGCAACAGATAGAAAAGCATATCCACCTTATGGTCATCCAGACTGGCTATAATTCTCTGCTAGTATTTACTTCGTGATAAGGCTATCCTTCCTCCATATCATATGTATTGAAGCCTTCATCCAGAATATGTACCTGAACAGTGACGCAAGGCTGCTAATGGTGCCCATGACAATTCCCATCTCTAAGAACATTAATAGGTAATTGAGGAGCCTGTATCAATTCCACACTGACGAACTGTCCACTCAGCTCCTCTTCTGACTGGATAGGAGCTGTCCAGTCAGCTCCTTTTCTGATGTGCTGGTCTGTAGCTCTTATAACTCTTAGCCAGCACAGCCAACTATTATTCTTGCTGGGAATTACATAGACTGAAATCCAAGTACAGCAAGTTGGAGTAATGCGACCTAGAGAAAATCATATCAGGCAATTGGATTTACAGCAACTTCAAATTTCTGAATTGGGGAGATGTATCTCCCCATCTATAGATGTGTGTTTGAGAGCTGGGGAGTAAGTGCATGCAGGTGATGTTGGTACTTTTCAGTTTGTCTCTTTGTGGGGCTGGCTTGATCCAGAGAAACAGAACAATTCAGAGGGTGAACGTCCAAAATCTACAGCTAATGTTTGCTGTAGTGATTTGAGAGGGATCTCAGGACTTGGAGAATGTACTCCCTGTGTAAACCTTTGGGGTGTCTGCCTTATGCAGGTGTCTGGCTGCATGCATGGCCACAGGGAGCTGAAGATAAAAACAAATTTTGCACGAGGCTGGGCTCCCACGGACACGTTCTTTTGATTCAGAAACAATATTAAACCAGGCCATAGTGTGTGAACCAAAAAAAGAGGGCACCGCTTTAAACACTGCTGACACAAGGAGATTTAAATCTAGCCTCGGGGTAAATGTGTGGTGGAAAAAAAGGAACGGAAGGAAATAAAAGTCCTATCTGCAAAACACTGCAAACTGAGGCAAGCAGGGTTAGGATGATGCCCAATTATGAGAAAGAGCCGCTTCTTCTTCCAAGGCCTTGAAGGGCAGGAAGAGAGGCCGCTGCTACCCAGCGTCATTATCAAACTGTCCGTTCTAGCAGAACCACTTACTCAAGTAGAGAACAACCTCACATTTCTCCTTAACATCAAATGTTGTCCCCTACCAGGGGCAAAGTTGCTGAGGCTCACCACCAGGAAACCAGATGAGTTTGAACATGTGTCATCCTGTGAGACAGTCATCGAACTGATACCATATAATCCTTTTTTTTGTGTGCCTTCAAGTCAGCCTTGATTCTTGGTGACTGCCAGGACAGGTCACTGCATTTTCTTGGCAAGGTTTTTCAGAAGTGGTTTATCTTTGCTTCCTTCTTTCCAGGACTGAAAAAAACAGACCCAAGGTCAGCAACTGGCTTTGTGCCTAAGGACAGCAGTAGAACTCATGCTCTCCCAGTTTCTAGCCTGGTGCATTAAACTGCTACAGCAAACTGGCTCTTTTGTGACGTAACATTAATGTCCACTTATTCTTGAATTGACTTGCAGACTTTGTTCTAAGTTTCCTGGAGGGTCTTTCTCACTCAACTATCTTAGGAAACATTCACAATAAATATCAGTTCAACATTACTTTACATTTTCTTGTGCAGGAGGCAAAAAGCAATCGACCAGGTTCAGATGCACCACGCAACTGCAGAAATGAATCTGAATCAAATAAATAATATGGGAATGGTTTAGATTGACTGAAAAACCTCCCAAGTGACCAGCAGGAAGCTATATTGCAGAAATCCATCCTTCTGCAATGCAGCTGTTAGGAAATGGAGAGGCACATTCTGCAAATGTGCACTAACTACATAACAAAACATTTGGTGAATTTTTACTTGAAACAGTAAGGTGAGGACAAGTTTTACTAAGACATAAATCCATTGGACCATTTTTTTTTTAAAAAAAAGACATAGGATGGCGCAATAGATGAGTCGTAATTGAGACTGTTATGGATTGAAGAGAATTGAATTCATGAATGTTGGCTGAATGTTCCTCTCAGCTTCCTCCCACTCCATGGAAATCAAACTTCTCAACTACAACCCGCGAATTGATATTAATGCGCTCTATATTATTTTAATGATGTTTTATTCCAAAAGGCCATTCATTATTGAGATTTCCCAGAAGACACATTAAGAGAAATGCATTCTGCATTGAGAATTGGTTCAGCCAAGGAAGTCTGATTAGAGAGAGGTGGATGCTCAGGCGCATGGAAAGCCCTCCTTCCACAGGGCTGGAAAAAGTGGAGAAGTGTGTTTTTTGTATGCATCTTTGTAGATACAGAGAAAAGACAGTTTGGGATTCCATAGAAACACTAAGCTCTGATTCAGCAAAGCTTTTAAACAGGCACCTAAGCTCGGAGCTGGTTGAAAAACAAGTTAATCTTGAGGACTTCCTTTGTACTTATGTCAGAATTAGGTATATTGATAGGTTAATAGCTGAAGTCCTAGATAAGTGGCTGAGTCCATGCTTTTCATGAACATTTTTCGAAAGGAAGAGAATTCTGCCTTTTGTCTCCTATCTTTCAGTGTAGATGGGTCTGATGTGAGCTGTAGACAGCCAATTCCTACCACCTATTTCTCCCATCTATTCCTAGATTTGGGTGCCTGTAGTCACATGAGATATAGTGTTTCATAAATAGTTTGGGAAAGGCTGAGTTTGTGTGACACTTTTAACTATAACATTCTTAAGTGGCACATGGGCTCCTGATGTGCAAGCCAGCCAGCTCCCCCCCCCCCCACAACTTTTCCCGATGTGAGCTGATTCCAGCTATTTCTCCTGCTTTGGAATAGGGATAGTTTATGGCTTACAGAATTCCAGTGGCAATGTTTATTTTATTTTAGATTTATACATATGACCTGGGAGAGGCTGTGATGGTCACAGTGGCCATGAACTCCTGAGCTATCTGCCTCCAGGAAAGATAGATTAAAATCACCCAAAACCATAAGGCTGGAGAACTCCAGTGCCAGCCTAGCCATGGACTCAAAAGAACTTGGGGAGGGAGTCTGTTATGCGGCAGGGAGGCTGGTATATTAGCAGGAATCCCAAATGATCCCTAGAGGCCAACAAAAAGGATCTTGCATCTGTCAATCTGTGAGCAGCACCTCTGAAGGTCATCCAAGTATTTTGGATGACAATGGCTATACTTTTACTCCTGCCCTGCTGCCTCAGCTGATGCCACATTCAAAACCCAGCTGGGCAAATCTCCCTGAATTATTTGTAAAAATAATAAAGGCAGAATACATATAAATAAAGTAAAATAAAAATAAAAATCCTGTAATTCAAATCCAGGAAAGTCTTAATAATACACATTAGGTTGGCCCTTTCATCCATGATCAGATCCCAGCTAAGGATGGCCTTATTAGCGACCAACCTGGATTTAAGTAGCAACAATATGTTCAGTTGCAACACATAGATAATTTGCTTCCTACAATGTCTTAGGTCAGAGGCACTCAATATTTTGACAGCCAGAAGCACTACAGTCAGAGCTGAGATTTAATTTGATGTTATTAAAGGCTATGTCATGTACATTACAAAATCAGATGGAACGAGGATATATATGGTGCTTGGGAAGGATTTTTTAAAAAAGTGCTTTAAGTTGATCTAATGGCTGACAAACCTTCCTTCTTTAATCAGGTAGGGTAGCCATAATGAGTTTAGGACCACAAAACAAGAATTGTAGGATGACCTAAACCATGGGTGTCAAACTCGCCGCATCATGTTGCTGCATGTGATGTATCGCAACACTTTTCCCTTTGTGGAGCTGGGGTGGGCGTGGCCAGCGTGTGACGCAGCCAGCCCATGGACTGCCAGTTTGACACCCCTGCTGCGGCCTAAACCCTTACCTGTCCATCTCTGCTCTAGGTGCAGTAAAATGCAAAGGGAAAGGAGCAAATGGTTTTTTGGGCTAGTCAGAACAAAGCATTTAAATCTCTGACAAATGTTGAGAATGTTAAAAAGATATTAAGAGATAAATGAAAACAAAAGGAAAATCAATACCTAAAGTACAGCTTATTTTTCAACAACACTGAAGAGTATCTTACTCACACTGGATAATGGTTGGAATGCAGACCCCAAACAGTAATTAGGCTGGCAAGTGGTAAGATGACTAAGAAACTTAGCAGGGATAAGTAGTGTTGGATTGGGTCACAGAAAGCCAGATTCAAGTTCCCACTTGACCATGGGTGATTCTGAATCGATCATAATTTCTTAGTTCAACCTCAGACAGGGTTGCCGTTATAATGATAAAATTAAAGGGCTCCTCCCATATATATCACCTTGTATTCTTTAGTGAAAGGAGAGAATATTAAGTCAGGAAATAAAACAGCTTCATATTGAATGCACCCAACTGAAGGAAGAGGATTAGTTTGTCTCTCCTGAGCACCAAAGTTAGCTTGCATCTACCAGTAGAATCCATTTCCCACTTTCTGCCAACTAGGAGCTTTGATCACAAAAACTTCTTATCACCTTGGAGACCAAGAGGTAGGATTTAGGAAAGTGTTAATTACGTAGCAAGAGAGTTCATACCTGGCAGCTGAGAAGCCTTTGAGACGAGAAGACACATGTTAGTCAATCACAGTATGACTGGGAGTGGTTGCATCTTTGTCAAGGGAAACCTGTTGTCTTAAAGAGACTAATTACCAGGGAGCTGTAGTGCCATTCTCATTTTTAATCCCTGATTATGAGGCACTGCTAATTAATGGGGAAACAGCAGAGCAAGATAAAGCAAAGATCTAACTCAGTAACTTCCTGCTATCAGTATTCTGATTACCAATACAACCAATTATTATCACCAACATCATTAACCAAGATTCATATTTTTAGGAACTTTCATATAACTAACCCCCCTTTCTGTCCCAAACAACTACAGCAGCTAACTCTTGGGGCCAGGAGGGTCAGCCAATCCACTTTGGGAAAACCTTCCATATTGTAAATATTACAACCCATTGAGTTACCTTTAACTCTTGGTGACTGTAGGAACAAAACTATACAATTTTCATGGCAACATTTTTGCCAGCACCTTCTTCCTAGAGAGTTACTATTCCAGAATCACCCATCTGGCTTTTGTGCCTAGGGGAGAATTAAAATCCAGTTTCTGAACTTCTAATCCAGCGACTTTAATCAATACATCAAGGTGACTCTCTTCCATGTCCTCCTAAATTAGAACATCTAATTGCCTGCAATTTGGCAGTTGAAATCCCACCAGGCTCAAACAGGGGTGAAATGCTAACCAGTTTTCTCTGGTTTGAGAGAACGGGTAGTGATAAACCGGTAGTAAAAAAAAATGATTGGTTCTGGCAAACCGGTAGTTAGCAAACCATGTAGTTAAAAAAAGCTACCGGTTCCTCTGAACTGGTATTTCCGACAATCAGCTGTGCTGCGCGGTTTAGCTTTGCTAGAAAGCAGGAAATCCTGCTTTCTAGCAAAACTAAATCGTGCAGCACAGCTGATCCCCCCATCACTGTTCTACTTACCTTCCCATGTCTCCTTTTGGTGCGTACTATGCATGTACATGTGCACGCACAGTGTGTGTTTAGTGTGCACTGCTCATGCATGTGTGCAGTGCGGACCTGGCGCACAGCGCACATGCGCTGCCAGCAAACCGGTAGCAAACTGGTTCAGATTTCACCACTGGGCTCAAGATTGACTCAGCCTTCCATCCTTCCAAGGTGGGCCAAATGAGGACCCAGATAGTTGGGGGCAATAGGCTGACTCTGTAAATTGCTTAGAGAGGGCTGCAAAGCACTATGAAGTGGTATATAAGTCTAAGTGCTATTGCTATCTGCCTTCAGTCTGGAAATGAGTAGGCTGCATTCACATCTTGAACTGGCTTGGTCATCCTGTAGCATAACAAGCATGGAATAAAATGAGTGAGATTTAATAGGTCTGATTATATTCTTCTTAGGTTACCAGAAGATGAGATGGGATGAAATATATACTTTGTATACTCGAAAGCAAATAACTTCATGAAAAAAATCCAAAAACAAACCAGGAGTCCTTTGCTCTGCCTAAAGCAGGGGTCTCCAACCTTGGCAACTTTGAGGCTTGTGGACTTCAACTCCTAAAGCTGGCTGAGGAATTCTGGGAATTGAAGCCTACAAGTCTTAACGTTGCCAAAGTAGGAGACCCCTGGCCTAAAGGACACTAGCTAGATCCTCTTTAATTTATTCTGCTCCTTTACTGAATGTAGAAAGTTGGGTTTTTGGCCTAGCCAGAAGCCTTCTGTACAGGTAGTCCTCAATTTACAACCATCTGTGAAATGACAGTTTGAAGTTAGAATAGCACTGAAAAAAAGTAACTTGCAATTGGTCCTTACAATTGTTGTAGCATCCCCATAGTCAGAATTTGGACACTTGGCAACCAGCTTGTACTTATGATGGTTGCAGCATCCTGTCTGATTATATTACCATGTGATTGTCATTTGCAACCTTTCCAGCTGGCCTCTGACCAGCAAAGTCAATGGAAGAATCTGGATTCACTTAATGACCACATGATTCATTTAACAATTGCCATGATTTGCCTAGTGGTAAAAAAAAAAATCCTAAAATCAGACATGACTCAGTTCTCAACCATCTAAGTTAAGCACAGAAATTCTAGTCCCAGCTGTGATTGTAAGGAGAGGATTACCTGTAGATAAAATCCATGTCACTAATTTAAGTTTAATTTCATGATTTCATGATGATCTTTTTGCAAGAATCTGTTGCTCAAAGGAACTAAGGATCTCATTAAACTCCCCAGTTTTAGTAAGAAGATCAGTCAGTTTGAAATGTGGAGAGATTTTACAGTATTTTCCCAAAATGGCTGCTACAGAGGGTATAACCAGGCAAAAAAGATCTATCTGCAAAAAAGAATGAAGTTACTGCTGCTATCTTCTTTAACATCCCTTGTATGCCCCCAATTATTTCCATCTTTTTTTTAAAAGAGATCTTGGTTTGCACACACACACACACACACACACACACACACACACACACACACTTTTCAATGCCTAAGAATGGTTCTGGATGTTATGTGGTGCCCAGAAACATGATTGGCATCATATATTATGCTTCAGGTTGGCATTTGGCTTCACAGCATGCTAACCTCCCATTTATTCATTTAAATTGGAATCTTTAAAAGATCAGGTGGGGCACACACTCTGGTGGGTACCATGGCGGATAACTGCAGGCATACGTTTTCAACTGCATCCCTTGGCTATGTTTTCCTATGACTTCAAGTTTTATAAACTTAAAACAAGTTTTCCCTCTCCTCTCCTCTCCTCTCCTCTCCTCTCCTCTCCTCTCCTCTCCTC
>JANHFM010002041.1:308758-319947 GCA_032468115.1 Grayia smithii
AAAGTGTGATCCAAGACCACCTGGAAGTCTCCCAATTCCTCTCAGAGGTCTACAAAATCAAAACTATTTACCAAACATTGAAGCTATTTGCAAACAGTGTAAAACAATCATTCTTCTCATTATTATTTTTATTTATTAAAAATATAGGGTTTTTTTAAATGATTTTTTTTCTGTGAGACCCATGTCGAGGCAGAATCTAGAGCCCATTTGGCTATCATATGTTAATACCTAATGGTTTTAGTACTGTTTGCTATTCATATTTAAAGTTCTACTGTTGAGACAGCTAGAAGTTCATTCCAAAGTATGGAACATCATTTTCGATATCTTAATCCCAGACAGAAAACCTCATTGTTCCAGGCTTTTATTAAGGAGCCTGGTTGAGAAGGTTTGAGAAATGAGCCTTTCAATTTCATTTCAGATTCTCTGCCAGCAAAAGACATACTGAGGTTTTGTCGATCTCTCTCAGTTCACAATATCTGCAAGTACATTATTGTTTTGAAAAATGTACAAGAAATTATATGATACGACTTGTGCCACTCTCTCCTTATTACTCTTTCCTCCTTGCTCTGGCCCAATGGTACTAAATTAAATAACTCTAAAAGCAAAATGGATTCTCTCTGTGTGTGTGTGTATGTATGTGTGGTGTGGTGGGGAACACTCTTTGCTCCATTTTCTTGATTTTAGCTGCTTCTCCTGGTCCCAGTCAGTTTAATGGAGTGCTGAGATTGATTTGACAGGATAGCAAGTGACTTCCAGTCTATTCCATTTTGGCACTAATGGAAACTTTAAAAAAGAACATCCTCTAAAATGACAAGATGCTAACAGAAATGTAGCTTTGCATTGTACTGCAGGCTCTCAAGGGCTCATGTGGTATTATTACCGTTAAGCCCCCATTACATAATAAACTTCTGTCCTTTCGTATAGTAAGAAGGGGAAAATATTTTAAAACCTTTTCAAAATTGCTGGATATGAGATTGAGGGGAAATATTTTTTGCTTCCTCTGGCCCTTGTATTAGGCCTACTTAAAATGGTCTGGGCAGTTATTCTTCTTAAGCCATGCTCCATGCTTGGCCTCTTGGTGACATTTGAGGGAGACCTCTTCCAAAATGTGGCCTGGGTTCAGGCCAAACACAATTTCTTTTCATTCAAATTTAAATTCAGTTCAATCAATTACATGCACTTAATCCGGAACTCCATCTGTCTAATACTTTCGTGTCAGATTAAAATGTTACACATTGCTGGGAAGTTTTGATAAGACTTGGGGCCTTCCCTGATGTTCTGTCAGGTGCCCCTCTACAAGAAAACACATCTGGCTGTTGCACCTCAGATGTTTTTGCTTCTAAATCACATTCTGTCAAGAGCTGTGTTCCCTCAGGGCAGTCCCAGACCATCCTGGATGGGACTGAAACAAAAGATGGATGAAGACAGAGTCAAGAATAGACAGAGACAACCATTATCTCCCCCCCCCCCATTTCCCCCTCTTTCTTCCAACCAGTAAGCTGCCAAGGAGGGATGGCAGTTTTAATACATCTGGAAGGCTTCAATAAGGAAAAACTGCCTTGGTGCCTGACAGCACACCTCTGTTCACACACTGATTGGCATTGCCAGATCCTAATACCAGGCATTACAGAAATCCTGTGAAGGATCTGATGCTTTGTGACAGCTGTCAGATTTTCAGCAAATGACAGTCTTGGAATGGCATCTTTGGTGGACCTTGCTTGCTTTTGTTGCCAGATGAAATATATACAGTGTTCTAGTTACTGAAGGCAACTGGTGATTGTTAACATGACTTCGTTTGCTACTATTGATTGGGTCACATAAAGAATCTTTAATTTCTCCACACAGAATGCTTAGTTTCATCGACTTTGCTGCATGTGACTTTATAGCTACTCCACAAGGCAGATCACCACACTTAGCATTTTGCAGATGAGATGTTAGAACTTGAATGTTGGTCTTCCAGGGCCCAGCCTCGTTCTTTTATCTGGTAACTTGGATCAATATGAAATGCCCATTTTTAATATAAACTGCTAAATCCCTGGCAATGTGATGATAAAGTAAGGGGTAAATTTTATAATTCTCTCTCTCATCTTTCTTCCTTTTCCAACTTTCTACCCTAAAATGCTTGTTTTTGGGGGTCCCCCCCCCCCTTCGTTTGTACTTTTGAATTTCTTGGAAGTGATGTGCCATTTTGTCTGCACATCCTGTCCTCCGTTCCATCAGAATATCTTGGTTTTATGAAAGGCCAGAATCTCTTTTCTCCTTTACATTTATCAATACAGTATTATTTTAACAGGGGACTGGGGCCACCATTGCATTGTAAAGAGTGCCATGAAGCTTGCATCTCCCTGAAATCCACTTGCAGCATAAAGCTTAAGTGATTTACCTCCCAGGTCCTTGGTAGTTCCTTCCTCAATGGCCACCCCCTCCCTTTCCTTCTTCAAGCAAAGAACAGCACCACTCTGGTGGTTTCTAAATTGCTGGCTGGGGCATGGGGAGGTGGAGAGAGGTAAGATAAGGAAGTTGGGGTCAAGGGACTCAAGTTGTAGCTCTCTTGAGGAATAATCTATTTGTGCATAAAGCAATTACTGTGGCGGCTGCTCATCACTCAGGCTTATTGGGGCTGATCAAGCATTCATAGGCCAATAGGATCAGGATGGAACCATTTATAGGCCTCAAATTGCTGGTTCCAAGCTGTTGGACAGGAAAATACCTGAGCTGCTGCTTACTGCCTCTCAAATGGTGCAGAATTATTGAGAAATGATTGCCTGGCAAGAAGAAAAAGTCTGAAATATTTATTTTGGAGTGTGGTAAAAAGCAACAGAGGGAGAAGCTGGGAAGGGTAAGTGGAGAAGGTTCCAATTTTGGAGGTGGCGGAAGGGAAAAAAAAGGAATACAATGTTTTCCTTTTTCTGAAATATAGTAATTTAATGAGGCAACAGGGGCTCCATTTCTTCTTCTTCTTCCAGGGCTTCAAGGCTATACAAGCAAAGCCAGCACCTCTGGGTGTTGAAAGGAGACCTTGGTTTTGCTTAGGGTAAAACAAAAGAGGGAGCACTCTTTTCCTGTCTCCAGCAAGAGCCCCTTGGCTCCTGGAGGAGGAGCGGTGGTAGATTTGGCAGACCCTCCTTCTCCTCCTTTGCCATTTAGGTTGCTGCGGTTAGAGAGGGGAGGGGAGGGGAGGAGGGAGCACTTTGGGGAGGCACATCGAGGGAGGGGAGCTCACAGTTGGCTTTGCTTCCCGAGGCTAGAACAGAATTTTTTTTTTTTATTTTTTTAAAAGGGAGAAACCGCAATGACATTTAAGCATTGCACAATTTGGTATAGCCGGCAGTGGTTTGGAGTTTGTGTCTCAGTTTGTTCAATCGTAGCCAGCATTAGAATAGAACAGTGGTGAGCGAGATTGGGGGAAATGCAGGGGAAAGAATTTGGGGACATGGCTGAAAGAGCAATGCCATTGAGCTTTGGGGACCGAGATGTGTCATCTCAGAATATAAGCAACCAGGAAAGGAAGCTAATGTTGTGACACGTGGCATCATCATTCAGTGAAAGAGCCATAAACACTTTCTTTGCACCTACCCAGTGAGATAGGTCGGATAAGACTTCAAGACTGAGTAAGAATGAGTCCAACTGTAGGTGAAGTCTCTCTCATGGTTTTATCTGTTTCACTGAAGTAACATAGAATAACATGGAATAAGAGTTGGAAGGGACCTTGGTGTGCATCTAGTTCAACTCCCTGCACAAACAGGAGAATCTATACCATACAAGACAAGTGGCTGTCTAGTCTCTTCCTGAACACCTCCAGTGATGAAGCACCTATAACTTCTGAAGTCAAGGCATTCCACTGGTTGATTGTTCTCACCGTCAGGAAATTTCTTCTTAATTCCAGGTTGCCTCACTCCTTGATTAGTTTCCATCCATTGTTTCTTATCTTGCCTTCTGGTCTTTGGTAAATAGTTTGCCCCCTTCATCTTTGTGGCAGCCCCTCAAATACTGGAACACTGTTATCATGTCACCCCTAGTCCTTCTTTTCACTAGACTAGCCATACCCAGTTCCTGCTTTTGAGATTTTTTAGTATATGAATGTCTCTCTGTGTGTGCACTCATAATGCTCTTGGCCCAGAAGATGATGGTGATCATTACAGGAAAAATATTTTTTGGTCCAGTTTGTGGGTTGAGGGATGGCTGAATTAGTTGACAGACTACAAAGGAGATAACTTTAGGAGCTGTAAAGGGTTCTAGAAGGCAATGCAGAAGTACAAGAAACATGAAAATTAGCATCAGAACAAAAGCTTTAGAGAATTCAAACAGGAAGCACTAAGTTACTTCAAGGGACTGATTGAACATTAAATACTGTACAATAGGAATATTTTGGCAAAGATGCCCATGTGCAGTCTAGAAGAGCAGTGCTATATTCCCAGCTAGATAAGTAGAAGGGACTCATGATCTAATGGAGTCTGTGACAGTAATGTGACATGCTGAAATTCTTTACTAATTTCTTTATGTAATATGTTAGAAAGGCCCTTGGTTGAGGGAAGCAAGACTCATTGGAGAGATCTCCAAGCCAGTTGGAAAGGTGTCTGATAACTTTCCAGAGACATAAGTAAGATAATAAGTCAGAAACGTGGCTTCTTTATGGCCATTATCTTCACAGAACAGGCATACCTGTGGTCTCTACTTCTTCTGCTACTTGGGTTCTAGCTGCTTCCTACATGCTTCACTGCTATAATTTGCCGATAAGCTACACTTATCTGCAAAGCAGAATTGGTTGCTTAGAAGTGACTGTTGTCAAGTGGATTTTTAGCTTATGTGATCCATTTCAGTTTCATCAGTATGGGCTTTCTTTCAAATACATCTTCAGAACTCTGAAAGATTTACTCAGCCATCTGGGAGTTATTACACCCTAAGGATATTGAATCTACAGATGAGAAGTCCCTTGAGGCTTTCAGGAGGCATTGGGGAAGTAGCTTCCCAATGATTCCTCAGAGGCCAAATGCAAACCCACATTCCAGTTTTAAACAAATTGTGCAATTGAGTTGAAGACACCTGGCTGGCCTGTATTCTCCCTTCTTGAGTCTTAGCCAGTCAGAAATTTTCAGTGTCTTTCAGCTCTCAGAAAATGGGATAATAGAACATCTGTTCAGAACAAGCAAGACAATAAGTAGCACATACAAAAGAGACATTCAGCTCCTTCTCTAATAGGAGTTGTAGGCCAAAAAGGATAGATGAATAGAAGCAGTGGAGAATACTTAAGACATAGAGAGGAGCTACTAACCAAATGTGGATAAGCGATTTTTGTCCAAAAAGCAACACGCTTAATGACTTCCTTAACTTCCTAGATCCTTCCTTACTTTGACTAGGACTGTGCAACTTATCAACTTCCAGGTATTTTAGATAACTAATCATATAATTTGATCATTGGCTATGTTGCTTGCAGTTAAGGTTCCTTATATTTGGTAGGCTATAGGACACATGCCTTCACCTGAGGTAATATGCTGCTAGGTAAGATGAGAAGAAGTAAGGGCCATAATTAGCAGAGCCCTAATTATGCCCTTTGGGAATTTGACTTTTAAGAAAAATTGTGTTTTCAATACAAAAGAACTTACCAAATTGCCGGCATGAAATGGCATTATTCTTAATCTTGGCTAATTGTTACCATACAATTCAGCTGAATCATTGAGTTTAGTAAGATTAGGAGGTTGTGATGGTTTTCTTGACTAGTAATTTTTAATCAGTAGCCTACACAGTCTTAAGGAAGGCAGAGAGTTGCTCTATCTTATGAATCAGCCATCAGAAACAATAGTGCATTGTAGCTAAAGCAGTGCTCATCACTCAGGAAAGAAAGTACTGGTAGTAGTTTTGGATTGTCACCTTGAGGTTGACTGATGTTTGGTGCCAATGGGAGCTGAAAAGAGATGTCGTTTTGTCTCATTGTTATGGTAGAATCAATCCATACAACCAATCCTGGGAGACATTCCTTCACTATCATCTTCACAGCACTATCTTGGTATGATTTAATCTGGGCTTGCTTTGCCTCATTTAGCTCCTTAGAGCCTCTAAGACCCTAAATATCAGGGCTTTAAATTAGGAGAGTCAGTTTTTGGGAATTCTGTGCCTTAAGTTGCAGTTCCTTAAGGCAGATGTTTTCACTTTTTTTTCCCCCTCAGGCTGCAAAACCCGTTAGTTAAAAAAGTTCCCAGAATTTCTGATCAAGCGTCAACCCTCTAATGATATACAATGGCTGCATTCAAGTGAATTCCTTCTCTTTGGTTAGTCTCTAATGGAATCCATCATGAAATCCATGGTGGCGCAGTGGTTAGAATGCAATATGGTAGGTTAATCCATTGCTCACTGCCAGCAGTTTGATCCTGACCTGCTGAAGGTGGATTCAGCCTTCCATCTTCCAAGGTCAGTAAAATGAGGATTCAGATTGTTGGGGGACAATATGCTGACTCTGTAAACTGCTTAGAGAGGGCTATATAGCCCTGCGAAGAGGAATATAAGTCCAAATACTATTGCTATTGCTGTTGAGTTCTTGTAGAACCCGAGGCTTCTCTGGAACACAATTCTGAAAACCCTAACCTACAGCACCCTTTTTATCCTTTAAAACTTCGCTCTGTCTCTCTCTCAAAAAAAAGAGGATCTAAACCCTTTCATTTCTGTACAACAATAGATGAGAGCATTTGGGATTTCACACAAGAGCCAACTCCTCAGCTGTAATGAGAATCTGTCTTGGGCTTTTGTTCTATGAGAATCACAATGGCCAGGGTGATTTACTGGACTATTCTAATGGGACTCCCTCTTCCTTATGAATTTCCTGTAGAATTAGAGAAAGTAACTGTCTGGGAGCAAGAGATGCACACTTTGTTTACAGAGACCTTAGTGGATTAGGTGCTCTTCCTTTCTATGTTTCTTGTGTCTCTGATTTCCTCTCCCTGTGCAAATATCCAGGGAGTCCTCCTTTCCTATTTTGGGACCATATAGTGTGTTACAGTCAGGCAAGCTTTGGGAGGAGTGGAGCAGCAGGGGTGCCTCTGGGGACTCATTAACTCTCTACAGGGGAGATGTACTCTCGCTCCTGCATATCTAAGTTAGCTGCAAACAAGTGTGACATAGGCTTACCCAGCTTGCTGTGGCAAATCTTGGAGTTGGCAAAAGGTGAACTCCCCCTTCTGACAACTGGAGGAAAAAGGCCAAACCTCATTCTGCAGTTTTCTTAGTCAGTTCTTGGTCATCTTGTCTGACTGTCCTGCTGTAGGTACACCTCTTATTGAGGATGGAAGGAGGTTCTTACTAGTGCCAGATGCTGAAATGCACTGAGATCCAAAGCTCAGAGCAAGAGACAGGGAACCTTTATTAGGCATTTTTTCACATGCCAAGCCCAAAAGGATTGCTATCATAAAACTAGACTCAATCATTGCATTGGAATGATATGTTTTGAAGCAGTAAATGTTTTTTAGATCATCATAAAGGAAGGAAGCCAGCATAATGTGAGCTTTCCATAGATAACAACTCCTCCTCCTCATCTTCTGACACAACTGTAAATAAAACTGGCACGTGTGCAGAGGGAGGCATTTGAGCAGGTAAATGCATGAAGAGCTATTTGAAATAGATGAAATACCACCTTAGGGAGAGAGAGTAGAAGAAACATGTGGCTGTGACCCATTTTGGAAAACACTGTCATATGAAACTGAAGAATCCTAGTAGTCAGTAGGATTAATTTAACTGCTTTTTGGCAAGCAGGCAATATGACTTCTGGCAGGCATTGCTCTTGTAATCTCTCTGCTTCAGTTGCCATTATTTCCTACAAAGGAAACATAACTGTAGACTTTGCAGATGACGTGGCCTTGTTGTTGGTACAGGAACCCAGCCTCAAAAGACTTCAGAACTGTGTTGCTACTACTCAGATGGCATGATTTTAGTAGGAAACTTATAGTTTAAATCATATTTGTGTTTAGAGGTCCAAAATTCAGTTTGTGTTCAGCCAAGTATTAGAGAAATTCTTGGCTTTCTACCACCTCATGGGACTCTGAAATGTGTGCTTATTTTATGACCAAGGATACCTTCCTCTGAAGGTGAAGCAATATTGACCGGGATAGAAAATTATCTTCTGTTTTATGTCCCATGTTGTATGACAAATGTTTGCCTCACAGGACACTTGCCTGAAGCCACATTCGCTGCATTTCCAGTATGAGTTTGATCCCTCTTCTAACGGCAATAGCCGCATTTTTCTGACCTGGGCCTTATTTCCCCACTCTTCTCCTATTTAATTTCTCCCAACCACATCCTGTGAGTGGCTACAGGTGCAATTCAGTATCATTCCCAAAGCTGAAATTTAATAAGACGTTTGAAACGAATGGGTAAGTTCTCCGTGTTTATATCTTTGAAATGCTCTAATTAGAACAATTTGCATCATTTGAGAAGCTCAGTGAGTTACAGACAAATTTTAGATAATTGAATTAAAATGAAGATATTCTTTTGAATTGCTCATGTCATTCAATTTGTTCACCTCATAGAGAGAGAGAGAGAGAGAGGAAGAGGGAGGAAGAGGGAGAGAGCAAGCAAGAGAGAGATGTAAACTAATTATATGTCTGAGAATCTACAAAGCAAGCTGAAAAGTTGAATGGATAGATTAATCATTCTGAAAGCAAGGCAGACGTTCTTTAGTCTGACACAATTGGTATAGTTACCTATGTGAAGCGGATGGGAGCAGTGAAACTTCCAACAAGATGTTGCAGTAGGATGGCAATCTTCAGAGTTGCGGACAATTTTTTCCCCAAACTTCTCCTGTCTTCATAGTCTATTTCCACTTATTAACCATTTTAAAGGAAAAACAAGGAAACAAGCCCAAAGGAAAAAAATAATAATAATTGGAAATATAATATCTGTAAGTGGACAAAGTGCACTATCAAGAATTTGTAGAGTTAGTGCTCAGTGCATCTTTGATTAGAAATTAACAATGGAAAAATATTAAGCTGCAACTCTCTTTCCACTAACACAACCAGCCGTTTTACTCTGTGTATGAGCATGTTCGGGTTTCTATTAATTATTTCTGAATTCATGTTAAAGGATTTATCCTTTCATAAATTATTTCTGTTTCAGCAAAGATTGGAGTAGTGTTATTACCCTCTTGCCTCCAGATAGCCCTGTGTTGACTGTAGAGGTATCATAATTCAGCGAAGTCATAGCTCATCACTTACATTTTCTATCAGGTAATGATGGCTGTAAAATGCACTCTGAAACACATCTGAGTCTCCCATCTAAATCTTTGTGGTTCAGTGAGATGTTCACTCGGGTGAGAAAGCCAGACAGCGTGAGCAGAGCCATTTTGATGACAACCATTGCTTGCTTACATCTTGGTTCATGCTTCCACTACTGATTCTAGTTCCTGGCATGAGAATCAGCTATTCTCCAGATGATCACCCATCTACAACTGACTCTTTTCTGCCCCATCCAACCTATTCTACAGAGGTGCTTTAGCAAATAGGCAAGGCTTAAATGCTTCCTGGCAGGAAATCCTGCTCTTTTGAATGACTGTAGTGAACTGATTGTAAATAGGATTGTATGAGTGAGTATTTTTGTTCTTTTTTTTTTAATGAAACATTTCATGTTTACAATGTTTATTTTGAAATCTTGACCTCTTATTCCACAGACCTTTTGATTTTCTTAAGTTGTGAATCTCAGGAGTACTGAGTCATTAATGGCTAGGAAAAAATAATGTTGTAAGCTGCTCTGAGCTCATAGAGCATAGCAAAGCAGAAATTAAATAAGAAAATGGATTGTGCAACTAATTATTACAGTGTAGAGGGCTACAGTTCAGAATGGTAGTTTCTCCCTGGTCACCATTTCTGGGTTATTATTTTCATATTTGCTTATTTCTTCCCCTATTGTAAGTCCCACATCCATTTGCAACAAAGCATATTTATATTCATACAGGTAGTCCTTGACTAGCAATAGTCAAGCAATGTTTAATGGCCGTCTAAAATTGCAACAGCACTAAAAAGAAATTACTTAGGACCATTTTACACACTTACGACCATTGCAGCATCCCCGTGATCAAAGTTCAGACACTTGGCAACTGGTTCATATTTATGACGCTTGCAGTGTCCCAGGCTCATGCGATCATGATTTGCTACCTTCTAACAAGTAAAGTCAATGGGGAAGCCAGATTCACTTAACAACCTTGTTACTAACTTTATAACTGCAGTGATTCACTTAACAACTGTGGCAAGAAAAGATGTAAAAATGGGGCACTCACTTAACAAATGTCTTGCTTAGCAACATAAATTTTGGGTCAATTGTGGTCACAAGTCGAGGACTACCTCTATCATATTCATTCTTTATTGAAAGAGGGTTGCTTCAATAATTTAGCTAACTCTGGAGTGCTAGTATTTGTGCTTAGTGTGGCTTAGTTTTGATTATATAATATCATTTAGTTTGGCAACATCGGAATGAGGAAGTAGACTCAAAAATGGCACACAGATTGGCTTTCCTTGAACAGCTAAAATCTCTGCTGAGTTATCATTTGTTCTAGTAACAACAAAAAGCTACCATCCGTTTTCAACCATGAAACTGACTTCTTTAAGAAAAACACTATACGCAGAACTACCGTATGTGACAGCTTTCTTTGTGAACTATTTTTCTGAATGCAATGGATTTCATGAGTGTTTTATATTCAAAGGATCTAATATTCCTGAAAATTTTTGCGATTGCTTTAATAAAGTTAAAATACTGAATACTGCCCTCATTCCTGCAAAGCAGGGGTTCCCAACCCCCAGCAATACTGGGCTGTGTCCTGGGCTGTGTCCTGGGCTGTGTCCCTGTTCAGAACCAGGCCGTGCAAGCAGCGGGTGAAGGCACAAGCATGAACAGCTCCACTTGTGCGAGTGACGGTGTTCATGGTGCACACAAAACTCTATTTGTGCAAGAAGTGAATGCTCATGCCCACTGCTTGCACAATGGGAGCTGCATGCATAAGTGTGCTTGCCCAATGCATGGGCAGAACCATTCCCTGTCCCATCCTACTGCCACCACGCAGCTGGTCTGCAAAGCCAGAAAGGTTGGGGCCCGCTATTGCAAAGCCCTGATTTTTTTTTTTTAACATAAAAGTTTATATTTGGACTACTGTAACTCCCTCTACATGGGGCTGCCCTTGAGGTGTACCCGGAGGCTACAGTTGGTTCAGAATGCGG
>JANHFM010002041.1:387370-398638 GCA_032468115.1 Grayia smithii
AAGAAAGAGAAAGAAAGAAAGAAAGAAAGAAAGAAAGAAAGAAAGAAAGAAAGAAAGAAAGAAAGGATGGAACTGCAAAATAAAGAGAAAGTCTAAGTTGGATGAAAGATGAGATTCTAAAAAAAAGGAGAAAAAAAGGAGAGCATGTGGATTTGGAACTGTCTTAATGCATGAGCCTGATGGGCACTTGCCCATGGGCCCCATGAATATAGGGGCCCCATACTAATCTGTGTATGTTAACCTTTTAATGCACCTTGTACCATATAAATACAGCAACTGTATGGCTTACTGAGTATTATTGTGTTTTTCAAGCCTCGTATGTTGTTCAAATGTTTATCATATTGATTAGTTGTTGCTGCACAGCATGTTTTTAATGTTTCAACACTGATTTTGTTGGAAGTGCCAATAAAATAAACATACGTTTAATTTTATCGGCCACTTACATTTTTATTCCTGTGAGTAGTTGTCTTAGGGGGCCCAGTACACTTTTTTGCCCATAATGCTGTTAAGATTGCCCTGTGTGGACTTGCTCACTCTGAAAGAGTAGCATGGTAGATATATATGAGTGTATGTGTGCCTGTATCCTCCTCCTCATTCTTTTCATCATGATCAATCCAAATTAGTTAATTATAATTAATACTATTATAGTTATATGGTTATTATAAGGAGCACTTTTCCTTTTTTGTCCATTAAAAATTAGAAGCTGATACCCATTTTTAGAGAGACTCTAGAATCTGCATACAGACATTTCATGAAATGCACACAGCCCATGGCCTACAATTCTCTACCATTATATGTTTAACCTGCAGTGAAATGAAAACTTCAGCTGCGAAATAAACAAACTTGAGTTTAGTAATTGCTCAATTGAGAAAGAACATTTTAAAGGAATGTGTCTGGTTAATCTTAAAACCGTGAAAATCCCATTTGCTGTAGCCATGACTGCTTTTGGAAATGAAAAAGAAATGCTCAAATAATATGTATAAAATATATACAATGTAAGCCAAAGTGCCCAGATTTTTTGAGGATGCATAGTTCATTCCAATTCTTCTACTAAAAGATTGGATGAAACAATAACACATTCTGGGGACTAGATATCGTAATCAGCTCCTTTCTGACTTCAGAGATTTCCCAGGATGTTATCCATATTTTCTGCACTAAATGTTTTTCTGGATTTGGCACCTTTAAAATCAATCAGTCAATCAATCAAATACTTAAAGAAAGTGCTTTATTCATTTAAAGAGGGTTGGAGCTCAGTTATAGAGTATTTCTTTTGCATGTAAAACACTCTAAATTCCAGAAGAAATTCCAGAAACATACATATTCTGTATGTTTAAGAGCTACTACAGGGTATGTAGTAGCTCTAGTAATAGCTCTTACACTTAGTAGTAACCCCAAGGTCCCTTTCTCAGTTTATAGAGCAATAGAGCATAGCCAGAGAACTATGTTGAAATGCTGTTCCATGAAGTGGTAAGAAAGTATGTGATCATAAAAAACGATTGCGTCAATTGCTGTAGCTGATGCTGCCCTTACTGTTGTAATGCAGGACAAATTAGACAACACAGTTAATAGATTCCTTCAATTTCATTTCACCTCCCACCAAGAATTGCCTATTGGTAGGAAAGTATCCTAAGCGCTCTGACTAATATGGAGTGAAGTGATGTGGGGTGAATTAGGAAGAGGATTGGTGGACCCTTAGAACGGTGTTTTTAGGCATTTGGCAATTTACAGGTTGTAGGCATAAAGGTACTTCAAGTCTTTGACCTATTTATAACTTACAATTTGCAGGCATAGAGGTACTTCAAATCTTTGACCTATTAGTTGGGCTATTCCTGAACACACATCTAGCACTCTAAAAAATATTATCCATATTCTGAACCAATTGACAGATGTTAGGCCCAGAGAATGAATGTGGGATGAAGCAGTAGGAGGTGATCATAATGGGTGGGTGGCTTAATTGGAATTGCCAAGGGAGGGATGCAGTGTTGACAGCAATTCCAGTTCTGTCCTTGTGACTAGCAACACACTAAATAGGCCATCTTGGACTGAGAATTAAGAAGTATTCTTCTACCCAAATAATAAAAACAGAGAAAAAGATGTCTCCAGGCAAGTCCCTTATTGTCAGAAATAGTAGAAAATCTGTAACTCATCCAATGATGGAAGAACCATCCACACAGCATTGAAATTGACTCCTGTGAAGCACAGGGCTAATGCATTTTTAAACCCCCCCCCCAAACCTGTATTTTTAAACAGCCTGATGGGCACTTTGGAAAGCGCAGGTAAGGTATGAAGCAGCTGGATGTCTGTTGCCTCTTGCAGACTAAGCCAGAATGGGCATGCAAGACCATTCTGTTGTCCCCAATTCAGGTCTGAGCCTGGTGCCGAGGCCAATGAAGGACGCCAGACACGAGGTGCAGGTTTTCTGATTGCTTTTTATTGGGGTACCCCAAGGAAAAGGGCTCCTGGCCAAAATGCCAAGAGAGCCAAGAACAAAGGTTTAAGAAAGCTTTATACATTTTCACCTAAAGGAGAAGGCGGGACAAGGTGGGACAACAAGAAATATCATCTAATAAACATTTTAGTAATAATTCTACAATTTGTTCTATTGATCTCTAGATGTCCCTATTCCTAAACCTTGGCTAATGAATGCCCCAAAATACATATTTTATTTGCTGCAGGCCATCTCTATTCCTAATTTTTAGCTGAGGTGTGCAAATTGCCTAACTCTTGTTACTTTTATCAGCTTTCTAACTACCCAGAATTGTTATAAGCTTTACACATGCATATTTCCTGATGGTGGGATGGGATGGGATGGGATGGCTGATGGGATGGGTTTGTTTTAATGTGTTTTAATTTTTAAATTTTCACTGTTTTAAATTCTTAATCTTAATTGCATTTATTTTTAAGATTTTTAGGCTATTTATAGTTGTTTTTTGTTGTGAGCCGCCCCGAGTCCTTCGGGAGAAGGGCGGCATATAAATGCAATAAATAAATAAATAAATAGATGAGCCATGGTGGTGCAGTGGTTAGAATGCAGCACTGCAAGCTACTTCTGCTAACTGCTAGCTGCAGTTTGGCAGTTCAAGCCTCACCAGCTCAAGGTTGACTCAAGGTTGACTCACCCTTCCAAGGCTGGTAAAATGAGGATCCAGATTGTTGGGGGCAATAGGCTGACTCTGTAAACCATTTAGGGCTGTAAAGCACTATGAATTGGTATATAAGTCTAAGTGCTATTGCTACATGTCCCAGAATGATTTATGATGGACACATAGGATCATTATGCAAAGAGGACAACACAGTGTGAGATCTAACTACCAGTACCCTCCACAGATATCCAAAGGGAGAAAAACAGACACCAAAAAAGAGATTCACGTTTTGCTCACCGTAAGAGGTTGCCAGTTAAGTATAGCATTCAATTAAGTATTTAGGGAATTTAGTAGCAGTTACATTTTTGGATAATGACATTGTTATTTTAGCAGGAACAGTAGTAGCACATAAAGACACAATCCCTGAACTGTGCAGTAATTAGGTCATGAAATAATTTGCACTTTCCTTTGCCTTTTCTTTATTGTACAAAACTGCTTTAATTGGTTTTCAGAGTTAAATGTTGTTAATTGCTGCCCAGAGTCACAGGCAAATGAGATGGATGGATGGATGGATGGATGGATGGATGGATGGATGGATGGAAGGAAGGAAGGAAGGAAGGCAGGAAGGAAGGAAGGAAGGAAGTTTTTAAAAAAAAAAATATTAAAACTACTGTGAGAAGTCTCACCTTCCTTCTGCCACTGACATAAAATGCACATTCACATGTATTTGGCAAAAGCTGTAAAGAAGGAACTATTTACACTTACACCTTTTGTGGCCTACATTTAGAATAGAGACACCATGCTTTTTCTAAAGGCCTTACCAAAAAAAAAAATAGTTACAAGCTATTCCATAAAACTGGCCTGAATTACAAATTATATACTGTTAGCAATTGCAGCTAGAAAGTCAGTACATAGACAGTTTGAACATGTTTAATGAGCGCATTTGAAAGGAACTCAGGAAAGCTTTGACAGCCCATACTCTGTTTTATGTAGCCTTAGATGTTTGCAACGCTTCTGAGATTCAGACCAAAGTCACAGAATAGCTCCAATAACACAGCATATAAATTGTTACTTGAAATATAATAAGACAGCATTTCTACAATAAGGCATTACATGCTATAACAGCATGTAAACCATCATCAGACCTAAATGTTCAAGTCCACATGGGTTTGTAAGTCAATCTTTGTCTCCCCTTTCTTTTCAGTTATTTTCTAAAAATGCTTCTGGTCCACATGAGAAATGAGCTCAGAGACATTTTTGGAAGCTGAGATTATGCCTCAGGCTGATGTATTGCTTTGTGGTATACTATGTTTCTCTTTTTTTAATTGAGTTACTTTATTTATAAAAAAAAAGGCAAAAAAATTGGAAGTACCAAGGAACGAATACCATTGTGTCTGGCATAGACGATCAGGCTCATATGTTAAGCTGCAGCACAAAAGATTTATTCAAGCCTATACACAAGAATCCAGTCAACTAACAGTCAGCACTAAACAGATGTTAGAAAAGGGTCAACAGAATTCAAGAGGAAACTGGACATGGATTGTTTGTGGCAACATAAAGACTCTAAGCTGATAATATGTTTAACTCCGCATTCCATTCTCTTACACATTGTCCCCATATCCCCGTATCACATCATCCTATACAATGGATTGTACAAACCACAGCCATTAAGTGAAGGATGTTTAACCCCAGCATCAACTTCTATCAGAGCAACAAACATGATTTTCCAGGGCCAGTTACTTGCAGGACCATCTTTTCTTGAAGGTATTTGCCAGTCCTTACTACATTAGATAGGATTGGTACGCTCCAGATCCCCTTTCTTAAATATTGCCACCTGATGGAACCACAATGCCATGCCTTCTCAGTGATGGCCCCAGTGCTTTGGAAGAGCTTTCTATTGAGATCTCAGGGCTCTCTACTTTTTTAACCTTTCAAAAGGCTATGAAGTTCTGGCTCTTTCCCCAAGCATTGAGCTCGGATAGGGATTAAGTGTAAAGTTACTTGGTTTGGTACCTGGAGGGAAAGAGTACCTTTCTTTTTAACTGTGTTTTATGATTTGTTGTAAACTACTGAAGTTGTTGCACGAATAACACAGCAATATATGTCAAAGGAGGGAGGGAGAGAGAGAGAGAGAGAGAGAAGGAAGGAAGGAAGGAAGGAAGGAAGGAAGGAAGGAAGGAAGGAAGGAAGGAAGGAAGGAAGGAAATGTAGATATACCTTTAAATATATGTGGAAAGGAAGAATTAATTTATTTCCACTCTGAAAAATATCTTCAGATTTCACCCAGAGGCATATTTCTTTCCCATTTTCCCACAAACTGTATTTAAATGTTGAATTAAAAAAATGTATTTTAAAAACAGTGTTCTCTAACTGCTCTCTAAATATATGCATTGCTAAATGTTTTTATTTCCCAAATAGAGAACTGTGTTAGAACATTTGGAAAGTGAGAAGATCATCAGTAAGTACATATTCTGATCTGCAAGGTGTGTCTCCGGCTGGTGTTGGATACATCTGAATTTGTAAAGATTGAGTTCCTTGGGCTTTCAGTCTTCTATGTGCCATATGCCACGCTGGCCTAGTCTTAACATGTATTTCCAACAACCTCTTTTGTTTTCTCACCTTTTCCATTCTTGAAGGCGGAGTCAAGAAATAGCATTTCAACTTCCATTTGCAGGATACATTGCAAGCTTAGAGAGAGAAATGGCTTGCAACTGTGCTATTTTTTTATTTATTTTTTTTGCAACTGAACAGTCTGTAGCTGTGCTCCAAATCCTGCCTTTTTCTCTTATTGGTTAATCTCTAAAAGGCCAAATGTTTCTAACGGAACCAATAGATGTGGGGTGGGGGAGGTTTTCCTGAATAAATTAGAATGCATAATGAATTTCCTACTCAATCAAAGATCTGTGAGCTTCTAAGATAACAAAAGATGCGCTATCCATAATATCTGGAAACCAACCTTCCTTAGCAAGGAATTTATAGCTTTGGGATGAACAGAGGCCTCTGGATGAATTCTGACAGGATGAAAAGAAAGTGGATGGGCACTTCAAAGAAATGGGCAACTAGATGGTGTTTCAAAGCACTCTTGATCTACAATCCCAAAGGTGCTTTTCCAAAAGGCAACTGGGCTTTCTTGGGTTTTTTTTTTTTTCCTTTTCTTGAAAGCATTTCACTTCTCATCCAAGAAACTTCTTTCCTTCTGGATGAGAAGCAAAATGTTTTCAAAGAAAAAAAAAAACCCAAGAAAGTCCAGTTGCCTTTTGGAAAAGCCCTTGGAAATGGAGCTACCAATGACCTTAAAGAGCCCCAGCAGCAGGGGTGAAATCTATTTTTTTTTACTACCGGTTCTGTGGGCGTGGCTTGGTAGGCGTGGTGTGGCTTGGTGGGCGTGGCAGGGGAAGGATACTGCAAAGTCTCCATTCCCTTGCCATTCCTGAGGGAAGGATACTGCAAAATCCCCATTCCCACCCCACTCTGGGGCCAGCCAGAGGTGGTATTTGCCAGTTCTCCGAACTGTTCAAAATTTCTACTACTGGTTCTCCAGAACCTGTCAGAACCTGCTGGATTTCATGCCTGAAGTAAGCTATGTTTGAATTCTACTAGGAAAAAAAAGTCAGCGGATGAATGGTTCCCCAGATCTGGGAAATCAGAAAAGTTTGCTTGTTCTGAAGGTGATTGCAGCCCCTTAGAAGGAACAGATAGGCAGCCTTACAGTTTTCATAGAACCGTGATTGTTATTCGTGGGCCAAATAACAGGGGCGACAAGGGATATGTTTTATTGCCTTTAGTTCGTACGATACCTTCAACCAATCCTGGACATGGATAGAGACCTAGGCACAGGTAACTTCATGTTTTCATTAATGTAACACACTCTGCAGAGGGTTACCAGTATTTACATATTCAGAATGTGTAGCTAATTGTTGTGTTGAAGTCCTACGTAACTGAGGGGCTAGGATATCTGAGACAAACCCTCCTCTTATATCCACCAATCTATAGAGATTGTTAATAGTGGTCCAATTGTGCTATATCCTGTGGTCATGGATTTGGCAGCCATTAGAAAATGGAGCTTTTCATTGAGGCATCCACTCAATGGATTGTTCTTATGTAGATAAAACACTACTATATATCTTTATAACCAATGATCAGCAAATTTTCAAACATATGGGCATCAATAAAGCAATGATTGATTATGTTTACATGATCTGTTGCTTTGTTTTTGCTGTGGCTATGCAATATTTTGTTACTATGTAGATAAGGGATTCATCCTTGCAGTATGCTTTACTTTTTCCCTTGGAAATTTGGATAGTTTTATGTTTCTGCCATATGTTGATTTAGAAAGTAAGTAGGACAGATGCCCAATCATCATATCTGAGATCAGACCTTGGGGATTGCATCTTGCTCTTAAAGAAGTATTCCATAGTTTCTGAATCAGGAAAAAGAGACACCTATGAATATAAATATTCTTAAGGTCTTTTTTCCCCATAAGATGTAGAGTCAAAGGCAAATTTGAAATTTATAGATCCATTTATAAAATGAGCAGTATACAAATGTGATCTACAGTTGAATGCCTCACTCTAAATCCTATTTGTTCATCTCCAGTTCTAAGCTCCATCTAATTTTGGAGATTTTGCTTACTGCACTCAAAAGACTCATAAATATATAATTAGCTAGACTTTTCTTGTTATGTTTTTTTGTATATTGGGACCACCGTTGCTATCTCCAATCAGAGGTTCCCACAGGGATGGTCGAGAGAATGTGGGACAAATGACAAAAGCATCAATGTTGATGTTCTGCTCCACTGCTCATGGCTGTATGTTTATAGGTTTTACTTTTTTATGGGTTTGGACACGTATTGCATTTAAAAATGCACAAAATAGTGTTTAATGTTGTAAATCACATGGTGATTCATGCCATAAGAGCCAAAATATCAATATTTTAAACCAACTGTTACAAGAGAGACCAATTGGTTTCTCTGAAATTTTCACAGGGATAAAATGCTTCACACCTGGTCATGTTTTCTGTTTCAAGATCCTTGAACTGGGTACATAAAATTGGAAAATATTCAACATGGAGATCTTTGTTGTGGCTTGCCAGTGGCCAGAGGAGCTGGCAGCAGAGCCGGATAGTGAGGAAGTTGGGGAGGAACTTGGACCAGTCCTGGGGGCTGGGCTCTGCATTGGAGGGCTCTGCATTGGAGGCAAAGAGGAGGCCAAGGCCATCTGATAGTTATGTGCAGCCTCCGGAGTCTGACAGCAGTGAGGCAGAAGAACAGCGGGAGCCTGTTCCCAGTGTGCATATGTGCAGAGCTGCCAGACAACAAAAACAGTTAAGAAAACAGGGTCTACTTGGGAGTAAGGCTTGGAGATGATTGGCCCCTCCCATAAGACATAAAAGAAGAATGAACAGAACGTGATCTTTTGCAGGAAGCAATTAGTTAATTTGGCCGATTCAAGATTTGAAAGTTCTGTTTGTGACTCTGTGCCACGTTTGGCCTTGCCCTGCATCTGGACATTAGCTCTCTGGCAGTGGTCCACGTGAGATAGGTGGGTGTTGATAACCTTCCTCTGAAAGACTGTTTATTAAGCCTTGGGGACTGTAAATGAAAGTAATTTACAGTCGTATAATTAAAAGAGATTTTGCGGGATTAAGATTGTGCTTCATACTTTCTAAGGAAGCCTAAATCAGAACAATCTTACTTTTGCTGTGAAAAGTATTCTTCCCATTCCTGTTTTAAACTCTGTAGAAAATCATTGATCTTTCTGAAAGTTTTACAGTAATACCAGTAATAGTAGTCATCATCAGAAACATCCATGTATTTCACTGCCAAAATCCACCTTAATCTGCTGTATTTCACTGCAAAGGTCCACCTTAATCTAAAACCCCGCAGGCAGATTGGACGAATACACACCATGTTCTTGCTTTGAAACAACTATGCTCATAGTTTGTGTGACATGCATAACCCATGTACCTCAAAAGTACAGCACACAAGAGAGAGCTTTTTGTGGTGAGTCCTAACTGGGTGTTTTGCTTTTTAAAAAAAAAACAAAAAACCAGTGGGCCTCTTCAGCTGTGCACCATTAAATCTGATCTTGAAGCTAATAGCTGCTTTAGAAGTAATGGCAGGACAGTAGGATCCTATTTGCTTAGCTGGTTTGAATAAGTGACTTTTCCTGAAAGCTCTTAAGAGTGTTTTCCCTGGCCTGTATCCTGAGTAGGTTAAAGGAATTCCCTTTTAGCTTTGCCCTGGTCTGGAGGCTGCAAGGATTCTGGTTGGAAATGGGTGAAATAAATAGCTGTAATTTCTGACGCTTCCTGGGCTTTCTCTCTCCTTATCACGGTTTTGTCCTCATTGCTTAGTTATTGTGTCCTATTGATTTCCTGACACCCACTTGTTATAGATATTAAGGAAGCACTGAATTAATCAGTGGTTGCTATTGACCCAGTAGAACCGTCACTTTTCTTGTGCTCCTGTCTTAGAGCCAGCTCCTGTTCCCTGCCCTGAATTAATCTTTCATAAGTTCGTTTCATGGATTTTTAATAGCTATGAGATTTTTGCCAAATCACGTGCCAGCTTCAAGCTATGGGCTTGGATATATTTTTTTTTGCCCTGGCCTGGTTGTTCTTTTAAATTTGTACAGGATGGCAGGGGAATCCTTGGGTCCCTGAACCACTAGCCAAGCAGAGCAGGTCAGGTCTTCAAGGAGGAGATAGGACTTGAGATATTTAGAAAATTTGAAAGTGTAATGCTGAACAAACTGCTCTTTTAGACCCTTTGTGTTCACTAAGATTGCTGTCTGCAGATTAATTAGATAGACATCATATTTTTTAAAGATATGAGGTTCATATTTTTACATTACCAGTTGGTTTTCTCTCTGGAAAAAAAGGCAGAATCCCAGCAGAGGCTGGGTTTTTCAGATTTTCCGGAGTTAAACAGGTATTTGTTAACCCATCCAATTGCTCATTGTCATGGTTTAGAAGTGAACTAGGCAGGCAAAATCAAAGCCATGATCCCAAAGTACAATTGTTGGATATAAGGTAGCGTAGGTTCAAGTCTACTTTAATCTGTACTTGATTCCTCATGGATTTCCTCAAGGCTTTCTATTTGTTTTGTTTTAAATCAGAATGCAGGAATCACTTGAAATTTTCCTTATTCCAGCGTGTTGTTTTTTTTAAATAAATCTTCCCAATATAGGCTAAAACTGGTGTCTCATGGTGATTTTTCATTCAAGGACTAATCAGACCCGTCCTGCTTAGCTTTTTAAGTTCAGCTAGATGCTGCCACTCAGTTGGGCATCATTGGATACATAAGGATTTTTAAAAAAAAAGATATTATAAGGATTTCCCCCTAAGATTTGTACATCATAAATGTTATTGTAATCACTTAAAATGGATCCAGGAAAATGTTTTGTCTTGCATCAGTCCAGGATAGCTAAGCAGCACTTCAAAGGAGGACTGGTGGTGTAATTACCTTGTCAGATTTTTTTTTTCAAAGGCCTACCAGTTCAGAAGACTGCAACTCTGACTTTTAGATTCTGATGCAATGACTATCATTCATACTATCATAGCCTCAAGTACATCCTGTTTAATACATTCTATTTCCTTGAAGTTTCAGATGATGTAGATTGTGGCTGATAGCCTCCTGGCATTTTGTAATGTAATGTTGATTTTTATTATCAGATGGTTCGATGCCCTGAGCCATGCACACACAAGGAGGCAGGAAAACATATAAAGAAATGATAGGCATCTGACTTTGTGAATATTTCTTCCGTTTTGCCATTTCTCTTTGCCTGTAGTAATTTCATGGCTGACTTGCTTCTCTTCCCTTTGAGCAGAACTTGGAATTTCAAGTGCATCCATATGATGTGCAACACACTGGTTTGTGGTAGCAGGCAAAATTGACCTTTGGCTGGGGTTGGGTTGAACTACGGACAGGGACTTCGTGGGCAAAACCTAAGCCAGGGAGGAAGTCATAGCAAGCAGAAGACATCTTATATTTAGTGGCTTTAGGATCCCTCTCCCCCTGACACACACCCATTTGTCTTTGCCCTCCAAGTATTAATAGAACACTGTGTAATCAGTAAAAGAGAATAGTTGTAGCTCAGGATTGAAATGAGTGGTCCTTGATGTTCTAGCAGATGTTTCTAGCATTGATGATGTTACCTAGTTTGGATAATGAAACATCTGCAAA
>JANHFM010002041.1:481104-496059 GCA_032468115.1 Grayia smithii
CCCTTCTCTCACCCCACTTAGGCGACCCCTGTGAAAAGGTCATTCGACCCCCAAAGGGGTCCCGACCCACAGGTTGAGAACCACTGCTCTAGAGGTTCCAGGTCATTGGGAGTTGAATATGTAGGCAGAGGCACATGGAAGATCTTAGGCTGTAATTTCTGGGGAAATCTGTCTTGTGATGTGAGCAAATTGTAGAGTTCCTTGCTACAACACATTTATTTAATGCAGATAACTTTTGGTGTATTTTAACATTTCTATGTTCACAAAAACTCTGGAACACAGCATTTCTGGAAGACTATTGGGGATTAATTATAACTAGCAACACCATTCTCAACAAATGTTAGCTTATTATTTCTAATATGTATATTGAAACTGGAGAATTAGGTCTGGGGTTTACTGTTTTAATTGTTTGATTGTTTTCGTTTCATTCTTTAAAAATGTAAGTCTTCTAACATACCTACAGACAACTTGGGACGAAACCCATTACTAAAAAATAAATTCACAAACCATTAGTTCATGTGGAACTGTGCTGTCATACAGGCCATTCCATAATTTAGGTTAGAACTATATATCAGGATTTATATGTAATAATTCATAGGACATGAGATGACATTGGATTTCTTTCTGCAAATTTGAATGCATATATACAATTTACAATTTTTTCCTTTCATGAACCTTTATGAGGTTCACAAGGCATGGAGTAATTGGAGTAAATTACATATAAAGAGAACAAACCCCTCTATCCTCTAGCACTGATGATGTTGCCCAGTTGGGTAATGAAATGTCTACAAGAAAACAACCAAGCTCAGAGGACCCACACACATATGAACACTCTGCCTCCAGTGATAATTGTAGTCCCTACTTTGTGCATTTCCACAAGTAAGCCAAGACTGAATTGTTTCAAGGAGTCTTTGGTTCTTTAGTAGTCCTAAATGGGAGCATTCCTCCTCTATATTTAATACTGGGGTTTTTAGGATTATGCATTTTTATTTTGCGTATGGTTGTGCATCACCTAAAGTTCTCTGGTTACTGTGGCACATTGTATGAATTGTGAATAAATGAATAAGTTAACAAACTTGTAGCAGGAGACTCAATTTTTAGTATGAAATTTTGTATGGATTTGAGGAAATTGCTTTTAATATAGGCCAACGTTCTTCTTCAAATCGATCAAACATTTGGCATTGTTATTGCATCTTCTCTGTCTTCCAAACCGATGGTGGAGTTCATGTGAATTAGGTCAAATAGATAGATTAAGCTGATACAGGAGAAAGGGAACATAGAATCCTCACAACATTTAATTTGTTTGTTGTGTAAACAGAGATTATTCTTATTAAAGAGATGCTATTGGAGCCTAACAGAATTAAATCAGTGTTAATGTAGTGGCTGTGGTAATCATTGCCCAGGATGTTGGCCAAAACCCCACTTCCTGTTTTGTTTTGGAAAATTAGTTTAATGAATACCAATCTAATGAGGGCATGTCAGCAGCACATTGCAAAAGCGCTTCATCCAGATTAATGACATTTGAAATTTAAGAGACATAAAGCATGCTTGTAACAGTAAAAGATCAGAGGGGATATCTGTATGGATGACACCAGATTAGAGGGCTTTTCCAATAAGGAAACATTGGAATTCATCCTTTGGAAAGGAGAATATATATTCGTAACAAAGAATCTGTGATACCAGTAGATGTGATATTAATGGAACAAAGCCACAGCTATCAAAGATCTTGGAAAATGGGAATGAAAAATGTATATGTTACGTTATGGTGACATTTTTATCCAAAATATATTTTCTAACTTAGCCTTGTCAAGCTTTTTGACTATCTTCACATTTGGTGGATGTATCTCTGGATAAACATACAAAATAAGCATTTGTACAGAATAATACAACACAATTCTTGTTACAAATGGCCTGTGTGTTGAGATGTATTGTCCTCTTTTTTGTTGTTCTTCCTCCTAGAACAGGGAAGGCAATCTGGCATTTTGGACTATAATTTCCATCTGCCCCAAGGGTCAAGTATTATGAAAATTATAGTTCAAATCATCTGATTGCGTCCTCCTAAAAGACCAAGAAAGAACCATTTCTGTAGCATAATTTCTAAACCAAGCATTCCAACTTGATGGCTGTTTCACAAGTCATGGCTTCTTCTTGGCTTATGATCCTTGCTTGTGGTTTGTAATTTCTTTTGGCTCGGAGCATTGTATTTCCAGTTTCAATCACCTGCAAAACAAAATATTGGACATAGTATATCTGCTTTTCCAAAGTCTTACTCCCACATTTAAGAGATATGTTGCATAAAATTAGCCTCCCTTGGCCTCATAGCTACTAGTGTTGTTACCTTTCATCGATGGATTGGCAATTTGAGAGGCTGGTGGTCTAATTCTCTCTTGCAAGCAATTTGTCCTGTCTTCTCTTCCCTGCTGTCTGTCATTCCACATTTTCTATTTTGTTCAACAGTTCCCTGTTGGTTTTTTCTAGTTAGAAAAAGCACCACGAAACGGATGTTTAAAAATCCATAATAACTGCACTTCATAGTTATCTTGATGACTGTAGACATTTCTTGCACTGAGATCAGTCAGTGCATATACATAAGAAGTTCTGTTTCACCAGAATTCACCCAGGACGGCTACGCTGAAAGGGAAATTGGGGGAGGGGAAGTGAATCCTATTTCATCTCAGAAATATTTATAACTAATGAGGAGATAAGTCTAATATAGTTTAGATTTAGACCCAGATGGCATTAAAGCTCAAATGACCAAATGGAAATGTACCTTTTTGTTCAGCTTAAACGGTTTCCGGGTCTAGAAAGAGAAAAAGGAGGGACAGGTAGGAGCTGGTGGTGCAGTTTTGTTATTATTTTGCTAGGATATTATTTTCCCTGACATTGTGAGGAAAGCTCAGGAACTGAAGCTCTTAAATCCCTGCTGCTGCTTTCAAGAGCTGCTGTGATGCAGAATGGCACAGCCCTGGAGAGACAGAACATGTCATCTGCCTTTTAGCAATGGAAATGCCTACAGTACTTGTGCATATTTATCAACTTATTGTGGCCACAGTTAAAAAAACAAAACATAACAGGACCTGGACTGATTTTTACTCTGTTTCTGCAGCATGAGAAGCACACAGATAAGCAGTTACCTGAGATGACATGCTTAATCCAGGAAGACAATTAGATGCCATAGGCATAAATGAAACTTGAAACAAGATTGAAGCATGACCCTGTAAAATACAACAGACTCATTCAAAAGGGAGGAGTGTGAAACTTTACAATAAAAGGATGTGCTTGCACAAAAATTCATGAATTGGAACATGGAAGATCTGTTGAGGGTGTTTGGCTAACAATAAAATAGAACAAAACAAAAGTAACTGATAGGCATTCACTATAAACCACCAGGCCAGGCAGAAGAGATAGCTGAGGCTCTTCTGTTTCAGAGGACCAAACTTTCAAAGAGACACACAATTGTAACCATGGGATATTTTAGTACCCTGATGGAAATGGAACTCACCCTACCTTCTCCTGCTGACAACTTCATTAGTCTGGACACAGAAGAAGGATTAGGCTTGAGTGGTGGGATGGGAGTTGTCTGCAGTCCCAGACTTAATCCTTTCCAAGAGGGAAGGCTTGGTTGAAGAAGCAAGTGACTGGAACCACAGGAGGAAGTGACTGTGTTGTCCTTTCTGATGTCAAAGGGTAGAGTAGAGAAGAATATCACATTTCTATATTGGGTTTTGGAAAGAAGTGGTAGTGGTGGTGGGGGTTGGATGAACTCAGATGGAAGATAGAGCAGGTCTAAGGGCTTAAAATCATGAAGGGAAAAACAAAAACTTTGGGAGGGATGGGAAATTCTAAAAAATAAAATACTGAAGGCATTGAAACACCCATTGACAGGGGGCAAAAAGTCAAGATGGTGAGGATGACTGCAAAATCAAAGCCCCTACCCCTTTATACACTGAGGATGTTGCATGCATATATGATTTGTACAATCATGCCTGCCACCTTGATCTCTTGCCCCTCACTCCCTCTGTCCTGCCACCAGACACCCCTATATAGGCACAACTGCATACAATTCCTACTCAAAGGAAAAGTGAGAAGTATCTGAAGAGATCAATGTGGAAATGGACAGAAATTGCTTAGATATTGGGGGGGAAAGGAGGTGTGCATATAAGTGATCAAAGGAGGTGTGTATAACCAAAGAAGGATACCAGACAATTGCCAGAATTTTTCAGGATTGCACCAGAAAGGTTAACACTCATGCTAAACCTGAGGCTTTCAAGAAATGCCCCAAAAAACAACCAAAGTCTTTTTATAGAAACATCACAAGCCAAAGCACAGCAGCTACCATATATTTCTGTTGCAAAGGAAAAGGGTGAATTAGTACTGGCTGACGTGTGAAAAGACAGAAGCTCCTAAATCATATTTCTTTTTTAACCAGTAGTAGAAGGACCGAACAAGGAGAGAGTAAAAGAGCACATAGGTCATTTAAATGAATATATCTCCAGGGCCAAATAAATTATACCCTAGGCTACTGAAGGAGCTACCAAAGGTGATTGCAAAACCCAATAAGAACTTCTAGGGAAGTGGTGTGGTATCAGAAGACTACAGAAGAGCAAATGTTGTCCCTGTCTTCAAAATGGGAAGGAGGACCTAGATGCTGTGTATACTGGAAAAAGTCCTCAAGATTATTAAACTGAATAGGGCAAAACTTCCCTATTCAGGATATTGAATTAGGGGGTGAATTGGGAGTGTTGAATTAGGGGGTGTTCTTAGTCTCACAGCTCTTGCTTCAAAAGCAGGTGGCAATTATGGTCAGAATGATCATTGTACCAATTGCATCTGTTTCTAGATCCTGGAGAGTCAGTCACTCATGCTTCTGAAACCTTACCTATAACTACTGCAATGCACTCTATACAGAGCTGCCCTTGGAGACCACATAGAAGATGCAACTGGTCTAGAATGCAGTGGCAACAGCAGCTATGGGCATGCCATAGTATTGCCCTTTTTCATAGCATGGTATATACCCTTCTTTTTCATGATCTGTATTTGTGATCTAAATGTACAGTAAATCTTTATTTTATTGAATGCTAAAGCCCTCTATATGAATCTGAACTATTAACGGTCAAAGCAAGCTGGCACTAAATTCAAAATGGGCTGGACTTAGATCTCTTATGGGCATGAAAGGACTCCAAACTGATGATACTCTTGACCCTTCCCTTGGGCTCAGCTTGGTCATCTCCAACAACTATATTTACTGGTGCTGGTTCTTACCTGTAAAGTCTTTCATACCTAGTTATCTGAGGGACCATCTGTCTTCCACCGTTTTTGCCCATTCTGTACAATCAACCAGAGTTGGCATGCTTTTAGACCAGCACAGAGATTCCTGTGTAAGAGTGTGGTTTTACTTGCTAAATGTTATGATGAACAGTTAAAGAACTGGGTATGTTTGGTCTTCTGAAGAACGATTGGTATGAGAACAACCTCCAGATATCTTAAAGGTTACCATCTAAAGGAGGAAGAGGGTTTGTTCTTTGTGGCCCCAGAAAGCAGGACCAGGACTAGTGGGCTAGAAACTACAAGAAAGTAGGTATTAAGAATATTTTTTCGATGGTTAGAGCTCTCACCAATGGATTAAGTTGCCTCATGTTCCCCTTCATTAGATATTTTGAGGCTGCATATTCCACTGTTTGAAATGCTTTAGTAGATTTTCCATTGTGTGATTGATATGTATCTCCAACCCTAGCAAATTAAGTGATGCCATGGATGTATTATCCCAGTGTCCAGAAGGTATGAGGGTCTGAATGGAGAACAACAGCTGAATTCTGGCAAGACTGAGTGGGTCTGGATTTTGGGGCCTACTGATTCCAGGACTATACCATCTTTGGAGCTAGATGAAGTTGTACTGCCCCAGACAGACCCAGTGGGAAATCTGGAGATCCTCCTAAATTGCACGGTTGGCACTCATGGCTAGGAGCTTCATCTTGTACACCTGTTCCTGGATCACCATTGCACCTGTTCCTGGATCAGCAGGCCATGTTTGCAGTCATTTATGTCCTAATCACCTTCACACTGGACTATTGCAATGTGCTCTGCATGGGACTGCCCTTGAAGAGTATTTGGAAGCTTCAGCTAGTACAGAATGCAGCGTCTTGGGCAGTGATGTATGCTCCTGGAATGGTGCAAGTTACACTTCTGTTCTGTGAGCTGCACTGGTTGACAGCTGATGTTCAAAATGGATGGGATGGAGCATACAGGGAATCCTGTGACAGGGACATGAAATTTACCTGTCTTGGCTATGGCTTTTCTAAAAAAAAAAAAAAAAGATGGTAAAGAAGTTAGTCAATTTTGCAAAGGAGAAAAATAAGAATATTTTAAAAATAAGCTGAAATGGCAGATGTATGAAGCACAACTCTTTATCGACACTAGCTGTTGTTAACACAACTTGCTGGTAGTGAGTGACATGAGCTTAAGATTCTCTTTTCCTTTCCCATCTGCTCAAGAAGAAACTTGATGGCACAGTTTAAATATGGTTGCATCCTCTGGGGACTTTAAGAAGAGATATCCAGAGCCTAGCTTGGAAATATTTTATTTCACATAGAGCAGATTATTGTCAAAATATATCCTGTCATTTTCAGACATTGCATTCTTAAAAAGAGGGTTGATAAATGAAAGAAATCAGAGGCATCAGTACCAGAGAAAGAAAGAAAATAAAAGAAAAGGCTCTGCTGGAAATGCATGAATAATTATGTGGTGGTTTTTTTTAGAATGGCATCTATATACAACTAGAACTCTCATGTCTGTAACCTTTAACTAGGCAAAACGATGCATTATAGGATAACAATTTTGAGGCAATTTTTGAGCCAATGGGCTAATTTAAAAAATGTGTCCAAAATCCAGGACCAATAACACCCATGGGATTGAAATTTGACAAATGGAGGTTGCTTCAGTGCTGCCACCCTGCCATGCCACCACCTGGAGGTTCAATCAACCGGTCCTGCCCTAGCCCTCCAGAGACTAGAGAGAGAGAGAGAGCAGCTCTTTCTTCTACCACTGGAGATCAATTAGAGTGATCCCATCCTATCCCTCCAGACGCTGGGTTCCATCAGCAGCTGCCAGAGGGCAGTCACCCATGGTCAAAACTGTAGAAAGTTGGAAGCTGTTCCCACTCACACTGCTTTTGTGCCCTTGGTGATTCTTTTTCTGTGTTTAGGTAAGGAAACATTTCTGAAACGACATCCCAACCGGTCATGGGTTGTCTAGTCTTTAACTGATCCTGTTAAAAGGAAAAACAGAACCAGTAGATTGTCTATGTACTGTAATTATATAGAGAAAGCCTTTAACTTGCCCCAGGTTGATGCCTTCAACTCTTCTAAAGTTGAGATTTCAACTCCCAGAGTTCTCAGCCAAGACATCTTGAAGATACCAGATTAGGGAAGACAGCAAGAGGCGTATTAGTAAAAATCCATTATCCCACAGAAGGGGAATTTGGAGAGAGTGAGTATGGGAACTGTGGATTTGGTTTCTATTTATAACATGACAAGACTCATTTTATAGTATCTACAGTGTTCTATATATTGAAGAAAAGTCAAAGTTTTCTACAAATGCATGGCCATTTGCCTGTACCTTTTCATAGGAGAGTAAAGAATCCGGTAGAGCTGTCAAATTTTCTGAAGAGGGCTGAAGTATAGCAGGAATGACAATGCACACAAGTTTGCTGATAAACTGAAGGCATATTTAGTAGTTGCTTGGTGGGAGAAAAATAGCTACAGCAAAGGGGGTGGGAATTGCAAATAAAGCAAAATGCAAAAAAAATAGATAGTATTGACATAATCATCATTAGGGCTATCAGACCAACTCCAGAACTTTACAGAAAACCCTGTATTGCCTTCTAACAGATGTCCAAATATGTACAATCCAAATAGTATGTTTTTGATTTTGTGTGTGTTACACAACAAATAAAATAGAAGTAAACAATCAGTTGCTTCTTGTTTATCCCAGTCTGGGTAGGAAAAAAATAAGGAAGGAAGAAAATAGTTAAAGTTCAGGTGTAAAACCCTGTTATAAACTGAAACTTGCATAGTGGTGAGTGGTAGCTCCTACTTCCCTCACTCCCATTGGTCAGATGACTACTCACTCAGCATAAAACAGTTCCAGCAAGCTATGGCCAGGTCTGATAGCTGGAGATGCAGGATTGCTTCCATCCAACATAATGGCTAGATATGGCTTTTTATAGCACAATCTAGATGAATGAGATGGGATGATTAAATGAATACAAGCAACCCAACAGTAACTGGCATAGCTCTAAGAAGTGACTAAGCAATAGGCTGTCCATCAAGATCCTTCAATGAAATGAGTGTAGATGAGAACAGCTATAGTGTTACTGCACTCTGGTGCAGTCAGGTGGGAACATGAAGCATGAAGCATGAACATGAAGCATGCTTAGCATAGTCAGAAGAGGCCAGATGGACCGTTGCAAATACTGAAGTTTATTCTTTTTAAACTTACAGCTGTAGTTGATATCTTCATGGTAAAATGCCTTTCACATTGCTGTAGCCCAAATATTTCTCCCAATCAGGCCATAACAACATGTTACTCCGTCTCTAAGGGCAAGTTCATCTAACATCCTGCCTTAACACTGAGGAAACATCCAGGTCCAAATCTTTTGGAAGGTTAACATAGTTTGACATTGAATCTTGTGGTACTGGTGGGGACAGGGGGAAGAAATTATTCCACTGGGCAGCTGCCACAGCCAAAAAGGCATGTGTCCTATTAGATGTCCTTGTTTCAGGGAAGGGAATTGGAGCATGCCCATTCTGTTGGACCATGTTGGATGACCACAAACTGGGGACAGGGTATCCCACAAATAGCCTAGTCCTATGCCACAAAAGGCTATATAGGTTATAATCAGCACCTTAAATTACATCTGGAAGCTCATTGGGAACCAGGGCACCTCATGAAGGTGAAGGGGCATACTGAGGGGATCCTATATAGCTACCTGTACTGCTGCATTCTGGATCATTTGCAGCATAAGAGCCACAGTGGTGCAGTGGCTAGAATGCAGTACTGCAGGATACTTCTGCTGACTGCAATTTAGCAGATCGAATCTCACCAGGCTCAAGGTTGACCCGGGCTTCCATCCTTCCGAGGTCGGTAAAATGAGGACCCAGATTGTTGGGGACAATATGCTGACTCTGTAAATCGCTTAGAGAGGGCTGTAAAAGCACTGTGAAGCAGTATATAAGTAAGTGCTATTGCTAAGTGTTATTGCTATGCAGGTGATCTTCCAGGACAACCCCATGTAGAGTTCATTGCAATAGTTCAACTGAGAGGTGATTAAGATATTAGTGACCACAAGAAGGGCCTCCAATACAGATATGAACACAATTGATACTCGTGGATTTGGCTATCTAGAGTACCTTTCCAGTCCTCTTTTTGCAGCCTTGATGCTATAAAGCTGGACTGCAATTTTTCTAAGGCCTGAGATTTCTGGTTCTAACTCTGTTAAAAGATTCCTTCATAATTTATTCCACTAAAACAAAGCAAAGCATGGCAAAATAAAACATAAAACATAACAGCAACAGCAAATTTCTTGAAAGTCAGGAAGCACAGTTCTCAACGTGGGGGGGAAATACTTGAATTATTTTTGGGCTGGTTTTTTTTTTAATGAGGGGCTTGAATTATGTCTGAAGAAGAATGGTTTTTTTCCCTTGGCCCATTGTTTAAAAATCAAATCAGGAGTCTCCAGTGCTCTTCTGGACTTGACTCACATACTCCACCAATTCTTCTTGGTGCTCTTACTTAATATTTTCAGGGCTACCTGTCTTCTTTGCTCATCAGATCCAGCAGAGTGAGCATGCTCCAGAGCTCTTCCATGAAACAATGTCGACTACTAGGCTCTGTACAAAGCATGCCTTCTCTGTTGCTGAACCGCCCCTCCCTCCCAGCAAAGATTCAGATGGCCCAAACCTTATTGTCATTCTTGAAGGCAGGGCTGTCAAACTCCCAGCCCATGAGCTGAATGCGTCACACTCTGGCCACACCCATGCCCAGTTTAGCGAAGGGGGGGAAAGTCCTGATACGTCATGTGATGCCGCCATGACGACATGAGTTTTAAACCCCTGGTCTAAGACCTTGAAATTTTGGTTTTTGTTCTGGGCATTGGGCAAGAGTATTGGATAAGCCCACCCTGCTTATCCTTTGAATTGGGATATGTTGTGGCTTGGCCTCAGTTGTGCTACTTAGTATATTTGGTTCTTGGATTTTCTGTTTTTTGGTAAGTCACTTGCAGTCATTATTTATGAGCTGGGTGAGTATACAAATAATTTCATTATTATTGTTGTTATTGTTGTTGTTTCAATTGTTTTACTCTATCCAGAACATTTCCATGGAGTGGCAATAACTCTAGTGGTAGAGAAAGACAAGGCTGTTCTTTCTTTTCTTTATTGGTACTTTTTGAAATTCATTTTTAAATTAAATCTTTAATTGATGAGCCAGTAAATGCTGTTCGGTGACTGCTGAGAAATAGCTAAAGTCACCCTTTTTGCCTTCCCCATTCCTTCTTTCTATATTTTCCCTGGAATCCTTTGTTGCCATGGAAATAGTTTCATATCCAGTTGGGCTTTTTCACTTAAAAAAATTAATTATAACTAGAAAGTTTTGAATGCCAAGTGGGCATTATCATTTGGGTCTCTGGGGCCTTTCTGTCTCATCTCTTTTGGATCATGTTGGGTGTAGTTTTGTTAATGTTAAAGGGATATGAAGCTAAAACATTTGGGATTTTTTCCACTGTTTGTAGAAGCATATTTGTTAAAAAGGAAGATCTGGAGCTGTGTGATGACGACAATTTAGGCTGCCTGATTCCAGACATTCTCATCTATGTGCTGTGTCAAACAGAAATATTAAATAATGAGGGAGTTTATAAATCCTCAGATTTACATTTACTGTGTGACAATTCAGTTTTCAAAAGCATTTGGATTTTATTTTTTTTTAATGCTACCCCAGAGAACATCAGAACATCAAGAAGGAGATTTTGGTCACCACCTTACAAAAAAGATGCTGATCTTTGGAAAGTTTGTTTGTTTGTTTGTTTGTTTGTTTATTTATTTATTTATTTATTTATTTATTTCATTTATATGCCGCCCCCTCTCCCGAAGGACTCGGGGTGGCTCACAAGTTAAAAATACAATAAATAGATAAGAAAAAGATTTTAAAAAGACAAAAGTTAAAAATAAATGCAATTTTGAAAACCCCAGCTAAAACAATGAAAGTTTAAAAATACAGTAAAATTAAGCTAAGAATTTGGTACAAAGTACAAGTATAGATGAGATAAAACCTGGCTCATAAACAGTAACTTTGAGAAGGACCTTGGAGTGCTAGTTGACAATCACTTAAATATGAGCCAGCTGGCGACATTGTGTGACAGCAGCCAAAAACTTAATATAATCCTTGGTTATATAAACGGAGGCATAGAATCAAAATCACATAAGTATTAGTACCACTTTATAAAACCTTAGTTGGACCACACCTGGAATAATAGATCCAGATTTGGTCACCACATTACAAAAAAGATAGTGAGACTTTAGAAAAAGTGCAGAGAAGTGCAACTAGGATGATTAAAAGCCTAGAGACTAAAATATATAAAGAACACTTGCAAGAACTGGGTATGCAGTGGTAGGATTCAGCCGGTTTGTACCAGTTCAGTAGCTAAATTTTTCTGGAGTTTGGTGAACCAGCTAAATAGCCTTCCTCCCCTACCCCACCCCACCCCATCTGCCACCTCCAAATTGCATCAATAAAGGGGAACAGGTGGCTAAGTGAGGGGCAGGAAGTCCTGCCACCAGTGGTGGGTTGCTCCTGGTTCAGCCCAGTTCACGCAAGCTGGTAGCAGTGACGGTGTGACGTCACCGAACCGGTTCTCCGCAACTGGGAACTGGACTCACCCACCCGCAGACACTGGAAAAAAGAAGAAAAAAGGAGGAAAGGCTGCTTCCAAGAGCATGTATAGCCTGATGTGGAGGAGGGAAATCTCAGGGCTTGATAAAACTGGGTTGCAAAACACTCCGGAGAAAGCTTCTCCTTTAAACGGGGCCAGCCTGGCTCGCTGGCACTTTCCCTCCCTCACAGGGCCCGTCTTCTCAAGCACGACACGTCGCTCTGATGGCGAAGCCTCTTTTTAATAGAGACTGTCAGGCTAGATCCACGATGGAGCCGGAGGGGGCACGTAGCGGATATTGGAGCAGCAGCAGCAGCAGCAGCAGCAGCTCAGCCGCCTAAATCTGACCAAAGAATGACAGCTTTTCCAGAGGAGGGCCAGCTGCCAGCAGCGCCTGGCAATCCGTAGTTCCACAGGATCTTCTTCCCAGAGGAGCCCGGAGGGATTCGCTGTCGCTCGCACTTCCTGCTTCTATCTCTCGGTTGGCAAGTGCAAGCTTTGCAGGCACATGGCTGCCCCCCCCCCCGGCTTGGGGTGTTGATGCTGGGTGTGACAAGGAATGGCTGGGAGGGGAGGGGCCTTTCGAGGCACCCCTTGACATGAGTGGCATTGAGTTGGCCATGCCCACCCAGTCACATGACCACCACGCCATGGCCACAGTCACATGATCACCAAGCCACACCCACCAAGCAAGCCACGCCTACAGAACCGGTAGTAAAAATGTTTAGAACCCACCCCTGCCTGCCACACCTGGCAAGGGGAGAAGAGACAGCAAGAGGAGCCCTGTCTTGCTCCACGCGCTCCAATTAAAGCCAGTGGGAGCTCGGCTGTTTCACTTCCTCGCCCTCTCTGATGCTGGAAGCCAACTGTCAGCCATGTGCCCCAGGGGTGGGTTCTACTTACCTGTCCTACCTGTTCTAAAGGTGCATGCGCTTTGCGCGTGGTTGGGGTGTGTGGAGCGCGCGTCCGACACTCGTGTGCACCGGACGGGCACTCCTGCGCATGCGCAGAAGCTTTTTTTGGGCAAAAAACATCAAAAGGCTCCACGTGCTCCATGACTGGGCCAGTAAGTACGGGCGCGTGGGGGGGGCACGGTCCGGGACAAGTAGAACTAGTTCGGTGACATCACAGCATCACCGCTACCGGATCACGCGAACTGGACCGAACCGGGGGCAACCCACCACTGATGTGCCCAGTCGCCCATTCATCCCCCCCTTTCTCTATGTGTCTCTGGGCTCAGCCGATGCCACAATCCACCATGCAGGGTGGGAGCAGCCCTGCCATCCTCCAAGGGTTTGAGATGCTGCTGAGGAAAGGTGCCGATGACCCCATGGGCCTCTCTCTCTTTCTTTCCTCCTTCCACTCTGGAAGAGTGAAGGCATCATTTCGGCAAGAGAGTGAGTCATTCCCTTGGTTTGCCTTCCTCCCTCCCATGCTCACACATGCACAGTCCTGGCGAGGGAACCTGGGCATGGGAAGGATACTGCAGAAAGAGGCAGTGCAGGTGGGCGGGTCATACCAGAGACCTTTAGGAGAAGTGCACTGTTCGGGAGCAGAAAAGAGATATGGGTGGGCGGGTGCTCTCGTGTTTCTTCTTTTTTCACTTTGTCAGGGCTGGAAGTGCTTGCTGCCTTGAATCGCCTTCCTCACTTTATCCAGTGACAGAGATGGCATCTTAGGGAACTATGGTTCAATTACAGCATTCAGCACATGATGGAATCCTCTTTCTTTGACCACCTTTCTTGGAGGAAGCAAGGGCATCTGGGCAGTGATGGGTGGGACAAGCTCCGCAGTGCGGTGCTGGGCTGAAAAAATGGGCAATGGAGCGGCCGGCATGAAGGAAGGAGGAGGTTGCTTTCCAGTGGTGGGGTTCAAATAATTTAACAACCGGTTCATGCAGGGTCAGGTTAGACATCCCATCCTCCAGCTCTGCTGCACATGCAGGATGAGCCTCCCGCAATGGCCAGACTGATCCTGGGAGAATCGGTTGTTAAATTACCCCACCCCGATCCCCGCTATCAAAGTGGATCCTGGGCACTGCATTGAAATGGAGAAATGGGAAATGGAGTGACTGGCAAGAGAGAAGGAGGATGAGCAGGGAGAAGAAAGAGGGAAAGCGGCCTCCTCCTTCCCTCACGCTGATCGCACTGACCATATCATTGCCCAAGGATCTGCTGATAGAATTCTACAGAGGAATTATTGAGTCTGTCATTTGTACCTCAATAACTGTCTGGCAATCAAACAGGACATGTACAGACTTCAACGGATAGTTAGAATTGCAGAAAAAACAATGGCAACCAGCTTGCCTTCCATTGAGGATCTGTACACTGCATGAACCAGAAAGAGGGCTGAGAAAATATCTACAGACTCCTCACATCCTGGACATAAACTGCTTCAACTTCTTCTTTATGGACATTGCTAAAGGGCATTGCATGCCAAAACAATTAAACACAAAGATGGTTCCCCCTTCCTCCCCCCATGCTATCACTCAGCTAAACACGTACTATATTTTTAGGAGTATAAGACACACTTCCCCCTCCAAAGCAGGTGAAAATTTTGGTATGTTTTATACAGCAAATGTTGTGGTGGGGGGAGGGGGTTGGTGTGGCGCCATTCAGATGCTCTAGAATGGCCCACGGTGGTGGTGAATGGGCAGCGGCAAATGGGCTCTACCGAATGGCCTGTGACAGTGGCAAATAGGTGGTGGAAAATGGGCAGCAGTGGAAAATGGGCGGCCTTGGCAAACAGGCTGTAGTGGTGGTGAATGGGCCGCAGGAAACGGGCCGCAGCAAATGGGCCAGATGAATACTGGATGGTTGCTGAGATGCAGAGGCAGAATTTTTTTCTTGTTTTCCTCCCCAAAAAAGGTAGGTGCATCTTATAGTCCGGAGCCTCTGAAAGTACGGTAATTCCCACAACACTGTCTTACACCTAAAGACACTTACCCATATACCATATTTTTCGGAGTATAAGACGCACCTAGATTTTAGAGGTTGAAAACAAGGAAAAAAGTATTCCTTGTCAAGTTTGAA
>JANHFM010002041.1:512223-522805 GCA_032468115.1 Grayia smithii
TAATTGCTGGCATCTGGAACTAAGCTGAAGCACTTAGCCAGAGCATTAATTAGATGTGCCACCGAGGCCCCTTTTAACGCTGAAGTGTCAATATTGTGATATTTCTAAAATTCAAAACACCATCCGTATGTTTATAATACTTGTTTCACCTGAACACCTTTCACTAGAGCTGAGGTAAACAGAGAAACCAAGATGGGCATATGAAATATGTAGATGGCTAACTGCACCCCTTTTATCAGAGCAAGTGCTAAAACATTGAACAGGATTATATGCTGTGAAGCATAACCCTACAGTTTCCTTTGCTGCAAAAAAGGAAAGTTGTGTTTGGTTGCTCTTGCTGTAGCAACCATTTTGTGGAGCTGTTTTGTTCACGAGGTTCTATAGAAATGGACCTCTCTGTGTATGTTGTTGTTTTTTTCCTATGCTGCTTGGCAAAACCACCCTTTATTCAGACAAGGGCTATAGGTCTATGGAGATTCTCAGTCATCCAGGTCATGGTTGTCCCAAAGATGCTTTTGTAGGAGGCAACTGGACTTTTTTTTTTTCTTTGAAAACGTTTCACTTCTCATCCAAGAAGCTTCTTCAGCTCTGACTGGGTGGTGAGGAACTGTCTGCAAGGAATATAAATCCTTCTGTTCCCAAAGGTACTTTGGGACAAGAGCTGTAGGGTTGATAGTTCTGCAGTTCCTCAATTGTTACTCCTCAACTGTATGAAGCACCAAAACACCCTTGTCTTAGCATAGGGCACTGCATCCCCCAAGCCTTTGTGTGCCCTTTCGCTCTCCTCAGCTAGCACTGATTTTCTGGCATTGCTTTAGTACTGCTGATTTGTCATTAAATTGTTAAGGCGATGGGAAGAAAGAGGATATGATCTAGTAAGCAAATCATATCAACTGTGTCTTGAGCTTTAGGATTAGTTCTGACAATGGTAAAGAAGCTCCCAGCACTGCAAAAACAGGCAACGGATGGCCCAAGAGATTTTTTTTTTCCGTTCTGTCTGGTTGTCTGATATATTTATGAACGTTACAATTTACAAGCCTAGACATTTCCTGATATTTCACAGCACACTCTTTATTAATCTTGACAATTTTATTTATCCTTGATTTTTTTTTCCAGCCGGAAGAACTCACCAATGCCCTGGAAATCAGCAATATTGTGTTTACTAGCCTCTTTGCCCTAGAGATGCTTCTGAAGCTTCTTGTGTATGGCCCTTTTGGTTACATCAAAAATCCCTACAATATCTTTGATGGAATCATTGTAGTAATCAGGTAATTAAAACCACGTTTTCTTAAATATCATAGGTAGTTGCAATCCGTAACATTTAATCCATTTATTTATGCCAATGCCATCTTATTTTAAATTCCTTTCTTCCAACTGGATTGTGCAACAAAACTGTGGGATTTAAAAAAAAAAAATGGGTTGAAATATTTTTGAACATATCCGGGGTTTTTTACTCATGTGTTGTATATAGTATGTGCTCTGGAACTGCTCACAATTCTAAGAGTTATAATACATTTGAAGGATGTCCAATCAAAATAAACTACTTTATGACAATACGTATGGTTATATTTACCTACAACCACATTAATTGGCTTCTGGTTTTGAGGAGGATTTATAATGTCTAGTACAGGGGTCCCTAACCCCCAGCATCGGTCCACAGCATGCCAGAAACTGATCTGTGCAAACAAGTGGAGCCCCATCTGCAGGATGCAGGCAGCACATGAAACAACACCCCCTCTGGCAGTGGTGAAATCCAATTTTTTTTACTACCGGTTCTGTGGACGTGGCTTGGTGGGCGTGGTGGGCATGGCAGGGGAAGGATACGGCAAAATCTCCATTCCCACCTCACTCCAGGGGAAGGATATTGCAAAATCTCCATTCCCACCCCACTCTGAGGCCAGCGAGAGGTGGGTTTTGCCAGTTCTCTAAACTACTCAAAATTTCCGCTACCGGTTCTGCAGAACCTGTCAGAACCTGCTGGATTTCACCCCTGCCCTCTGGTCTGTGGAAAAACCCATCTCAACGGAACCAGTCTCTGGAGCCCAAAATGTTGGGGGCCACTGCTCCAGTACAGAGGGGCTATTCAGTGTAATCCAGCCACCACTATTGTTTTCTTTGCAGATAGCAATCACTATAAATAATAGGCCTGGCAACAGTACTTGTTTACTTTTTATACCTAGCTGACCACTTGCACATCAGTTTACAAAAGAATGGAAGATAAGATTTGTCCCTGCCAGTGTAAGAGAAATCATTCAGCATGGAACAATGATGATAACTGAAGCAGAAAAAAAATATGGCTCTCCAGAATGAAGACTACAATTAGACTTATATACTGCTTCACAGTGCTTTACCGCCCTCTCTGAGCAGTTTACAGAGTAAGCCTATTGCCCCCAACAATCTTGGGTCCTCGTTTTACCAACCTCAGAAGGTTGGAAGGCTAAGTCAATCTTCAGCCGCTCAGAATCGAACTCCGGGAGTGAGCAGTGAGTTAGACTGCAGTACTATATTCTAACCCCTGTGCCACCACGGCTCTTTGCATGTTTACTCAAGGTATTGCCCAGATGCTAGCTATTGTTGATGGATACTGTAAGACAGAAGACCCCAACCTTTTTGATATCAGGGATTGGGTTTCTGGAAGACAATTTTTCCCCAGCATGGGCTAGGGCATGGGGGGAGGAACATGCAAACTAGATCCTGCACATCCACAGTTTCACTTACCCACTGCTCACCTTCAGCTGTCTGGCCCGATTCCTAACAGGCCACTGACCAGTGCCAGTCCATGTCCTGGGGATTGGGGATCCCTGCTACATGACTTTTGCCTCCTTACAATTCTTTATTTTAAAAGCACATTTAGTTTCTCCAAGTAAGGACTGCTTCAATAAAGGACTGCACTGTACTCTGTAAATCAGGACATATGGATACCTCATTAACATGAATTCCCTGAAGAAAATGCAGGGCAAATTATATGCAGTTTCTATTTGCAGAATTCCAATCGAAGAAATCCATTAACAATATTCCCCATGCACCATTTATCCTCAGAGCACCTCTGTATCTGCTTTTCTACTTCGGTGCATTTTTAGGGCACATAAGAAAATCTGTTTGAGTGCATCCAGGAATTAAAAAATAGCAACAACTATGAATGCCTTTCTCTGGTTGTTGTTTTTTTTACAGAAATCCTAAAACCATTCAAAACTTTGAAGTGTATACAATTCTTGACTGGGAGTGTTATTATGGAAACTTCCTTTGGAAGTTCCTCAGCAATCGTAAGATTCAGATCTTTTTCTCAAAGATTTCCAATTCTTCATCTGAATATTCTCAGTTAAAGCAATATGAGCAGAAAAAGCCCTATCAGTGAGTGAATGGCCATATATAACAGGGCTGTCAAACTTGAGGCCCACGGGCCAGATGTGTCATGTACTGGCCACACCCACACCCAGTTTAGCAAAGGGGGAAAAAAGTCCTGATACGGCATGTGACACCGTCGTGATGATGTGAGTTTGACACCCCTGATATACAACATCTTGCTGGGTTCTGTTCCCCTTTGGCAGCTAATTTATTTTTTTTAAAAAAAATTCTTTATGACTAAAGCCAATGGAAGAAAATTAATGAATACTATCCAACTACTTATTGATTTTGGAGATAAGCAGAAAACCAGTCTGATATCTGAGTTGGAGGATCTACAGCCCTCCCACCATACTGCCAGCTTTATTTTTTTGTGTCTTTCTTCAGTGTCAGAGTTCCAATGTAATAAAAAATTGCCTTCAGATGCTCAGAGAGGGGAATTGCTAGGCTAGATTTCTCCCTCCAAAGAAATATTTAAATTCAGAGATAAAATTCTGAATCTGATGAATCCTAGGGTCACTAGGACAAACCTCCAAGGCAGGGGTGGGTTCTACTTACCTTTACTACCGGTTCTCTTCGTGCACGTGCTTTGCATGTGATGGGCGCCCACATGCTTGCTTCGCTCACGCACGTGCCAAACACATGCTCTGCACATGCACAGTAACTTTTTTTTGGGAAAAAAAACTCAAAAAAAGCGCTCTGCGCATGCGCAGAGCAGAAAACCGTAAGTATGGGCATGCGGGTGGGCCCAGCTCCTGGCCGCGGAGAACTGGTTCGGTGACATCACACATTCACCGCTACCGGATCACGCAAACTGGGCAAAACCAGGAACAACCCACCACTGCTCCAAGGACAACAGAGGTGCGATAATAATACAGGTAGCCCTCGATTTAGATTATATTATATTAGATTAGTTTAGATTAGATTAGATTGGAATTCTTTATTGGCCAAGTGTGATTCGACACACAAGGAATTTGTCTTTGGTGCATATGCTCTCAGTATACATAAAAAGAAAAGACTTACGACCACAATTGAGCCCAGCATTTCATTGTTAAGTGAGACAACTGTTAAGTGAATTTTGCCCCATTTTATGACCTTTTTTGCCACAGTTGTTAAGTGAATCACTGCAGTTGATAAGTTGCTAACACGATTGGTAAGTGAATCTGGCTTTCCCCATTGACTTTACTTATCAGAAGTTTGGAAAAGGGGATCACATGACCTTGGGACACAGCAACGGCCATAAGTATGAACCAGTTGCCAAGTGTCTGAAATTTTGATCACATGATCATGGGGATGCTGCAAAGGTTGTAACCCGGAAAAAAATGGTCATAAATCACTTTTTTCAATGCTGTTGTAAATTTGAATGGTCAGTAAATGAACTGTTGTAAGTCAAAGACTGCCTGTACTTCATCTCAAAAGCTAATTTATTTCTTTAATATTAAATATATATTCTCTTTTTTCCCTTAGTGTGTGGGAGATTGTTGGACAGCAAGGTGGAGGCTTGTCTGTTTTAAGAACCTTCCGTCTTATGCGAGTTCTAAAACTGGTCCGGTTTATGCCTGCTCTTCAACGCCAATTAGTGGTCCTCATGAAAACAATGGACAATGTGGCCACCTTCTGTATGTTACTGATGCTGTTCATCTTTATCTTCAGGTGAGTTCATAATAATAATAAAAACTCCTACCTGAGCATTGGGACCGCTCTGGCTGCTTTCAACATGCTGCATTTTAGCAGGTGAGAGTAGACATTTTTAATGATGTTCTCCAATTATGGAGGAATGCCTTCTTTAAAATAGCCTGCCAACGTCTATTTTATTTAAATGCCAAAGATATTTATAAAAAACTAAAATTAAAAGTATCCAGCCTTTTAATTTTCCTGTATTTCTTAGATTATTTTGTTGAACTTCTTTGTGACTTCCTTTTACAGTATTTTGTTTATTGTTTCATTATATTTTGCTTTGAATTTATTTGGTTTCTTGCTTATTACTAAAAATATTTTCCTGTAGGGAAACTAGTACACTTTAAATATGAGTAGATTAAATAATCATTTGTGATTCTAGGTTTCTTATATTGCAACTTCTATTTTAACATGAAATTATTCAGAATTAAAAGGGGAAGTAATTTCTGCTACAGCACTGTAAATGTAAATCTGTAGCTATTCTTTTTTAATCTCTGTAGCTCTATTAGAAGTGGTCAGAATTTGAAAAGAGATAAACCACTTTTAGAAGCATTCAGATCCTAAAGATTCTGATCCTTTTGGATGTCTTTGTAATGTAGAAAATTTAAAACCCACTGGTTTGCCTTTGTTCCCATATTCTGTGTGTTTTTGCATTTTATATAAGCCATAATACAAGTTGCATATATTTGCCATATTAAAGTTATTTTCTAACTTATTAAAACTGACCTTCATTTTCTTAAATGAGAGGGAACGGAGTAGTAAGGAATGTGCTCCAAATATTCTTTTGTTCCAAATTCTTTAATCTCTCTTTTAACCCATTTCTCCTTATTATTCAGTATCCTTGGGATGCATCTCTTTGGGTGTAAGTTTGCCTCAGAGAGAGATGGAGACACTCTCCCTGATAGGAAGAATTTTGATTCCTTGCTCTGGGCCATTGTTACTGTTTTCCAGGTAATACATCAGTTATGGTTCATAATTCTTTATTTTTATTTTTAAATGCCTGTCATTATAAATTGTTTTACAGCTGGGATTTTTGAAAACAATATAGTGAACGTCAATTGCTTCTTCATAAACCGTGTCTATAATATGGGTGTAATGAAAAGTGAATAACAGATTCTAGTAATTAAGATATTGAATAATAAAGCCCTACTATAAATTGACCTTCTGGTTATGTTTGTGCAACCAAATACATTCTCTCTGTAGAAATAAGGATGTACACTGATTTTATGTTTGTTTTATATAGTGCCTATGTTCTTAAATAAAAATTTAAAGAAATTTTTATTAATTTTTTATTAAATTTAAAGAAAAGGGCATTTAGCAGCACAAGTTAAAGTATCTTTTAATTCTAACCCAAAATATTGAACTTCCTTAAATAAAAGTTTCTGAATTGTGAAAGACTGAGATCTGATTATCCCTTTTGAACAAATTGTTATAGTCAGGAATGTTGGGAGAAAAAGCTAATTATTTAAATAAAACATGGAAACATTGATATATACAGTTAGAAGCACACAGAGAATTACTTATTCCAGGAGTTTTCAAATTGTTTCTTTTTGTTTACTGTTTCTGATGATGCCAGCTAGGCTTGAAAAACTGAGGCAGCTACCAGTTAGAAGAATGTTAGGGGGAATCAGTCACATCTGGCCAGAAGCAGTGAGTATTATGCATTACTCAGTCAGCTGTGAAGTTACTTAGCCACACTAAAAAATTCATTACGGTCCACAAGGATAAGACAATCTGTGCCACAGTTCTGATACTGAGTCATACTGGTGAGATGCCTCAAAAGGCAAAGAAGGCATAACAAGTTCTAAGTCCATACTATATTACCATTTTCAAAAATTATATGTATGCATGATGCTTAGCATTTAGAAATGCAACAGTTTTACCTGCATCATAGGTTGGTAGAAAGATGACTGCACTTTAAGATTGCCTCGTATCAAATGATTCCTGTTTTCATTCCAGATTCTGACCCAGGAAGACTGGAATAAAGTCCTCTACAACGGCATGGCTTCTACCTCTTCTTGGGCTGCTCTTTACTTCATAGCCCTCATGACATTTGGAAATTACGTTCTCTTTAATTTGTTGGTTGCTATCTTGGTGGAAGGCTTTCAGACGGAGGTAAAGCCTTGAAGGACTTCTTTGATTTCTCTTTGATAAAGAGAGCGTGGAGGGTTCAGAACCCCTGTTTGTAAAATGATTAGAATTTCCAAAGGAAGCAATTGCTTCATTAAAAAGACAGACCCTTTGGTTGGTATCAAAGACCCAGCTTCAAGTGTTGTGAAAGAGCACACGATCATGCAAACACATTGCCTTTGAACCAAGCTTTGTTGCATTTAGGAGCCAAATTCAAAACTGCCTGATAAATATGCATGAGATGAGGGAGCCCATTGTCCCATTTGCTGCTATGTCTTTGTAGACATTTTCCTGCCTCCATAAAAGCAATGCGTTGGCGTCTTTTATTTATTCTATTTTTGCCTGCCCCTTTTAGATTGAAGCTACATCTTTCATTAACTAGAGTCCACCTTTGCCATTATTGCCAGGCAGCTGAAAAAAACAAACCCATTTGAACTGAACTTGGGATGGTTTCCACTTTTCAAGGCAGCCTAGAAATACTTTAGATAAATAAGATCAATAAATTTGGCCTCTAATTTTACTGGCAAGCTAGTATGTCTGCATCTTGCAAAGGCTAGGAACAATCAACCACTGGAATGGTTTGCCTTCAGAAGTTGTGGGTGTCCCAGTGGAGGCTTTCAAGAAGAGACTCCACAGTCGGTCTGAAATGGCATGGGGTCTCCTGCTCAAGAGGGTGGTTGGATAGGTGATCTTCAAGTCCCTTCCAACTCTGTTCTGTTGGCAGAACAGAGCAAATAAGCCAGCCTCCAAGCAATAAAATCTAAAAACACTGTTGCAGGTCTCAGGATGGCAGTATTCAACACAACCCACAGGCGTAGGTAGCACAGCTGGGATCATTCAGTAGCATCTAGGCATGGGCTTCTAAATCAAACTGATGTCGATAGTGTGAGTTTGTTGGCTGCTTATCTTCTTATCATAGTCATTTGCAGCATAAGGAAAACATTTTAGAAAACTTCCAGACTTTTTATTTATTTGCATCCTAACATGGTATAAGAAGATGATTTATGGAAGCCTCTTAGGACAAATTAACCATGAGTTCTCTGTTTGCTTAATCCTATTTGCTGTACTTCATTTAAGTTCCTTGTACTTGGCTCTCTGCTTGGGCCTCCAGGTCCTAGCTATTTTTTTCTCTGAGATAATATCAGAAGGAAAGGATACTGTGCCAACCCCACTGAGCTGTCAGAGGTTGGTGGAGTCCTTGGTGCTGTCTGAGCTTGGTTGATTGCTTGCTGACATGTCATTAATTGGCTAGTGCTAGAAGAGAGTGGGTTTTGCTCTCTGTTTATATACAGTAGCCTGCCCTGTCTGTTGGTTGGAGGTAATATTTTTTCCTTGATTAGGCTGCTGTTTACTGCTTGATTGCTTGTCTGAGTTGGTAATTCCTTGATTAGGGTATAGTTTACTGCTTGATTGTTTGTCTGGTGTTGCTGCTAGTGTTAATTCCTGCTTTATCTGGATGTTGATAGCTGTTGAGGAGGTATTCTGGTTTACTGTTTCTTTTTAGCTTTTTTGTTATCTCTTTTGAATGGTTTGTAAATGTTATTTATCTCTATGTGCCTGTTGATGACTGATTCATCTGAGTGCCAAGCTTCCAGGAATTCCTTAGTATGTGGGGATTTAACTTAGCCTAAGGTGCTGACAGTTCAATTCTTAGGTTAAAGTCCGAGTCTAGGACTTCATAGTTTAACCCTTCACTGCATTTATTCTCTTCTATTAGTCATAGGTGTCTTTTAAAGAACCAGGTGTAGCAGCAAAACCACAACTGCCTTTTGGCTATTATCAGATGGTTAATGGGGTGAATGTAGTATACCTAATTTAAATAACAGAATAAATAAAATATCTATCTAACCTGCCTACTTCTCTTGCTGCCAATGATTACTTTGCTTTGAATATTTAGACAGTAATATGATTCCCCATGTCTAAACCAGAAAGTTATTGTAGGCAGAATGTCCCCTGATATGAATTGGCAAAATTATGTGACAAGCTAAAAGATGAGCTAAAATGTCCCCTAAAACAAATTTAGGATCTGTTGTTATTTTGATTAGTGTTCCATGTCAATCTTTGAAAAAGGATTGAAATCAAATTTGGAGGCTGGGTTTGTCAGATCTTCAAGATAGACCAGAAATGGCATGGTAGGAATTGTAAAAAGATATTCGGCTGTAATGTAGAATAACAGAATCTTGAAATCCTGTCAGGATTTCTCTGTCCCATCAAAGAAAATCAAGGTGGGGTAAGCTTCTTCTTCATGTCACCCTCTTTCCCTGGCTGAATAATCTTTTCTGAAACTTCGCCCACCAGCTCCTCCATTTTTTAATGATTCTCTCATTCCTTCTCAATCCCAAGGCCAGATGTACATTTCTTCACAGGACCATATATTCCATATACTGTGCACTGCAAAAAAAATGGTCTTTCCAAGGAGGAAAAATTATTTCGTCTACCACAGTAATCTTTTAAAGTCAAAGAAATTTTTATTTTCCAAATTCCTTCCTACCCACTTCTCCTCTACAATCTCATTTCAATGCCGGTGACAGTTTTATCTTTGTGCCCTCAAGTGTCTTTTCTTGACTCTGAAAACACTTTTGTTAATTTTAGTATAAGAATGTACTGGACCTTTCCGTTGCTAAGCAGCAGACATGTATACAAAATACTGGGCCTATTCTTAAGATGCATGTGCACATGTCTGCAATATACAACTCTTTAAAACTTGGCTATAGCCGATGCTTCACGTTACATGTGCAGAGAGCACATTGCTAGCAGCATCTCAGTGGGGCTTTATTTTCATTCGACCTTCTGAATGTTACTCTTTTATATTGCATAAAATAGGCTATGCAAGGGGAGGGCTCAGTTTGATAAAGACTATATAATACAAAAATGACAGAGTGAGCTGTTAGATTTGTGCCTTGGAGACTTTATCTAAGAAAGAAACATAGGATACCAGAGAGAGAACCTTCTATCAGCGATAAAGCTTTTCTCCTGGGGGACTACATGATAACATTATCTGTGGAACGTATTTTTTTTATTGGCAATCCTTTCATGTTCCCTACAGATTCTGTGCTTGTCTTTGAGAATTCTTAGTTTATCTCCTGTTCCTCTTTTGTGTTGCTTTTTTTCTTGTAGAACAAAGCAACTAGTAAGGAATGATGGCAGGTGTCAGCATCTCCAATCTGATACTTTCCATATTATGTTGGACTTCAGCTCCTGTTGTCTCCAGCCAGCACCATGCTGGCTATGCATTTCTGGGTGCTACAACCAAACATCTGTCTGGACAGCACTGAATTGGGGAAAGTCAGCTAAAACAACAGGATGTCAAAGACATAAGCAGGAAAATGATTTGTTTGACCTTCACTCACCACTCAGTGATAGATAGATAGATAGATAGATAGATAGATAGATAGATAGATAGATAGATAGATAGATAGACAGACAGACAGAC
>JANHFM010002041.1:528563-540356 GCA_032468115.1 Grayia smithii
CAAGCCTTTTTACTGGTGATTTAAATCATGATTTAAATTGTGATTTAAATCGACTTGATTTAAATCAAATCCACCCTTATTCTTCAGAAGTACTTTTTTTAATGGGCCCACCTCCATGAAGTCAGGCTATCAAAATTTGCTTAGAATAGTTTTACTTTAACCCTTAAAAACAGGATTCTCTCCTGCTGGAAGGAGCCCAAGGATGTTCATGCTGGCTTCATTGCCTTGATCCTGACCTCTAAGTGTTAGTGGGGAAGATTTACATGGAAATTGGTAGAATCATGTTTGAATGAATACAATTCACTGGATGTCAAACGCAAGGAAGAGCCCTGTCAAGTAGGGGATTGTTTTTCAAACCTTCATGACCAGCGGCGAAACCCAAATGGACCATTGTGCAGGGACCATCGTGTAGCACTCATGCTCTTTCACTGTTTTATGTTTTCCAAGGGCTAAATAGGGATAGAAGGGTGCAGGGTTTCCTATTTATGAATTCCCTGTGCTTAGATGCAAGATACATCTTTTAAAAGGTCCACAGCTTGATTGGAGAGAAATGCCTTGCAGATATGTTTATCTACGTAGATACACAAGCACACATTTAACTGGAAAAATAAAGGTCAGTATATTGATGATGTGACCTGGATGCTAATCAGGCAAAAATTTAAATTAATTTCAAAAGTCTGCTATTGAACATTATCCTCCCAACCAAACCCATTCCACTTCAAGTTTTTCTCAAGCATCAAGTGCCATCATGGCGAGCTAAGGCTTTTTAGTACAGCATGGATCTTATTGTATTTTGCTGGGTTAATTTCTTTTTCTTTCCTGATTTTATAAGGTTTTGTGTGTGTGTGTATGTGTGTGTGTGTTATCACCAATTTATTTCTTCTGTTGACTGTCTTGATGAAGCTATCTTGGGTCAGAATTGCCAAAAAAGCAACCTTCAGTCCTTCTGGGTTATTCTACTTCTGGTTCATATAGTAGGTTATTATATTACATTAAACCATGATTGCTTAATTGTAGTTTCCTCAATAAACCCAAGTTAACCGAGTTCAAATATAATAGTTAGTCATTAACCATAGTTTATAAGCTTCAGTGCTTATAAACAAAATACATTAAACCAAAACCAAATGGCATGTGGCTTAGTACAGTGTCTTAATATATCCCTATTATTATTTGCTTGCCCCAGAGATGTGCTCCAAAATGGTAATAATGTTTGATTTAAAAATGAAGTGAAGAAAGGAAATGGAGACAAAGACCATTGGACATTAAAAAAATTCTAGAATAATCCTCCAATAAAAAAAGGTCTTATGAATTGCATTACCATTTGATAAAAGAACCTTGACAGTATGGTAAATGCCCATTATTTATAGGCTGTTGATTCTGATTTCACTGTCAGAAGCCAAAAAATATTTTTGAGGGACAACCCTTCAATTCATCCTAACGATTGGATGAATTAAATCAAGGATAGGCCCAGCCGCAGAATACCCATTCCCCAAATCATATTGCTAAATTAGATGCCCACTTCAGATTTCATCCTTCTCAACCAGATCTCTGATTAACCAATTTCAAGAGGTAAAAATTAGGGTGTTGTAGGAAATTGCTGTGGTTCTGTGGATTGGGGGAAAAAATAGTTGATCCCTGCCTTGTTCCTTTCAACTATTCAGATGAATGGTTCTGTATTTTACAGGAATCGATCTTAAAAGTATATACAGTATATTTTGATTCAAGGCTGCATTCAATTGACTATAATTTCTGCCTTCTCCACCACCTTCATTTAGTCAATATAAAAAACAAGACATACTTTCAGATGTCTAGTTAAAACTATTGTGATTGGGCTAAATTATTGATTAGAATAGAACGAGTGATAAATGCTTGGGAATTAAGATGTGTTAGAGGTTCCTTTGAAGACCTTGGGGAAGTGGGGAGAATATTAGAAGCCTGGGAGTTAACTACACTTCTAGACTAAGTGTCTAGCAGAATGAGATTAAGCCAATTGTATTTGCTTCTCTCAAGTCTTTAGCTGCTTTAGTTGCTCTTTCCAAAAGTGTATTATGTAGTGAAACTGGACTACAGATGTGGAATTAAATATTTGCATGCCTCTTGTTGTGGAAGGTGATGTCCTACTGTGGCAACAGTTCAGTGGAGCAGTGATTCTTGTGTCTTGTGGGGAGAAAGAGTCCTCTTATTCAGAATGGCCAGATAACTTATCCTATTTTTCCTGCTGGCTAAGGCACTTTGTTTTTCTCTAGGGGGATGCTACTAAATCCGATTCTGAGGGGGAACTTTTCCCCCACAGTTTGGAAGAAGAGTGTGGACTTAAGAAAAATTTTTCAAATCCAGCTTGTAAGTAACAATATGATTGCTGCTGATTTGCTGATTTTCCTGCAAATAAATGTTTTCTATTTGTTACATGAAACTTCATGTATATTTATTTTCTTGGTTATGAAGTATAAAAAAAGCAGAAAAAGAGACACAGTTTTTCTCAGGACTATCTATCTCCAACCTGGTCCTTCAAGTCCTCCAGAAATACACCCATAGCCATCATAACTGAGTCCATCCATCTTGCTGCTGGTTGTCCTCTTCTTCTCTTTCTTTCCACCTTTCCCATCATTAGAGTCTTTTCCAGAGAGTTCAGTCTTTATATAATGCCTCAAAGGCGCTTTTTTTTCCCCTCAAAAGGCAACTGGGCTGTTTTTTCCTTCAGGAAGAAGAAGAAATCATTTTGCTTCTCACAAGAAGCTTCATCAGTTCTGGTGGGGGTGGGATGATGAAGCTTCTTGAATGAGAAGCGAAATGTTTTCTTCTTCCTCCTCAAGGAAAAAACAGTTGAGTTGCCTTTTGAATAAAAAAAAAGCACCTTTGAGGCAACTATGACTGGATGACTGAGAATCTCCACAGACATCTTTATATAATGTATCTGAATTAGTTTCCTTAGGAATATTTAGATCAGGGGTGTCAAATTGGTGGCCTTTGGACAGATGCATCATGTCCAGGCCACACTCACCCCAGCTCCACAAAAGGGAAAAAACATCACAAAACATCATATAACAGCAACATGATGCCACGAATTTGACACCCATGATCTAGAATGGACTGTAAAAATCTTGATGGCAGCAAAGGGGTTGAGGTGCCTCTATATTTGTTACTATCTAGGGGCAAAATGTACCAAATTTTTGGTAGTGCACATACAATAGCTGTTGTAATAATAATGTGTGTGTGATATAAGAACTGTCTTCAGAAAGATTATCTTCACTGGAGGAACTCAACAGCAATGAGACAGGAGCATGAGATAATGTTGATGATTTTGAATATATGTATGGCTCATCACATAGTATAAAGCTCGTATTTGGGACAAAAATCTCTCTGATAAAGAGTGAAGAGAAAATATTGCTCTGAAAATACCTTAAGAATGAGAAATCTATGGCCATCATAGGTTAAAATTCGTTAAATCCTGACTTCTGTGATAGAAAAATAATAGTGGTTGCAGTTCAGGAATAACAAGAAGACCGTTTCTAGCACACCTCTGCTAGATGTGATTGCCGTCCATCTTGCATACTACGGAGAGGAAGCTGGCCTTGATAGTATCTTAAAGTAAGAGTAGGGAAACAGAGGAGTGCTACTGGTAATTCATGAGCATTCATTCATGGTAAAAGTAGCAGAGAACCTGGAAAATGAAGATTTGAGAGTCTTACATTAGAAGATTGAGAGACATAAGAAAGAGGAATGATCAAGACACATATGAAAGTTGTCCTGATCTCATGAAATCATATGTCTCTGATGGGCATGATACAAATGTTTTGCTTCTTATTTTTTCAGTGATGGCTCTTTGTGACCACCCAGAGCTAAAGAAGAGCTTGACCCCCCCACTTATCATTCACACAGCTGCTACACCCATGTCCATGCCAAAAAGTGCCATCTATGGAGAAGTGGCTCAGGACTATGGTTCCCGAAGAGCTAGTGGCATCTCCATGGATCCTAATACATTTGATCTCAAATCCCCGGTATGTGGTTCACCTTCTCCCTTGTATCCTTTGCTTCTCGCCCTTTGCTCCCAGTTTGCCAGCATATTTTAAAATTAATTTATTCCACCAGTTTAATATCTTTTTGGCATTGTTAATTGAGTTATTGCTTCTAGAATTCTGTTGATATCCCTTGTATTCTCACTTGCATCATTTCAGGTCAGTGTCCGGAGTTCTCCACATAGCCCTTGGAGTGCAGGAAGTAGCTGGAACAGCCGCAGGTCGAGCTGGAACAGCATTGGGCGAGCACCTAGCTTGAAACGCCGTACAAACCAGAGCAGTGAGCATAAATCACTTTTGTCAGGGGATGGGAAGCAGAGTTCGGAGGAAGGGGAAAGCTCGGATGAAGAGCAATCCAGCAGGACTGGAAGCATCAATGGTTCTATACCTCACCGCATGGAGTCACTAGAAACCAAAGGCTCCTTTGACTTCCAAGATACCCTGCAGGTGCCTTCTCTTTACCGGACCAGCAGCATCCATAGTAGCCACAGCTCTGCGGCAGACTACAATGGCAAAGCCACCTCAAGAGTCTTGATTCAGCAACTTCATTTGGATGAGCCGCTCCCAGAATGTGATGACTTGGATGACGAAGGCAATTTAGTAAGTGAGAGCCAGTTTACTTGGCACCTTTTTGCTTGTGTTGGGATTGTTTGCTGTAGAAGAGAGTGGAATGTTTTCCTTGATCCTTGTTAATTTGCAGAAGCATAACATATCATGTCAATATATTCTTATCTGTTGGGCTCTGGCATGTTTTTTCATTAATAAATAACTGAAACCTGTAAGCTAGAGAAATTGCAGGGGTTATAACTTTAACATGCCCATGCACATATCACAATATATCACAGTATATAATAATATATCATATTGGCAGGGCTAACACAAATACTTAAAATTAAGTGGTAATTTGGCCAAAAATATCTAGAAGTTCTATATCAGGGGTATCAAACTCAAGGCCTGCAGGCTGGATCTGGCCTGCAGGGTGCTTAGATCTGGCCCATGGGGCTGCCATGGAAACAGTGAAGGACCAGCCCATGGTGCTTTTATCAGCAAAACTGGAGCTCGGGAGCTCCAGTTTTGCTGGCAAAGGATTGCAGGAGGCTGTTGCAGGTGAAAATGGAGCTCAGGAGTCCGTTTTCCATGCCAGAGCACTCGGGCTGCCACAGGCATCCCCGACATGAGTGATGTCGAGCTGGCCACACCCATTGGTCATGCCCTCCTGGCCCTCCGGAGTTCAAATACAACCCTGATGCTGCCCTCAATGAAATCAAGTTTGACACCTCTGTTCTATAAGATTGCAACTTCCTATCCTTTTTTCTTTACTCTAGCTTTCCACTCATTATCACATAATCATCATATGTCATCTTCTTGAATCAATATCTCCCAGGAACTCCAGAACTTTGTCTATGTAATCACACACAAAAATTCCAATTTGGACCTAAATCTATGAGATGCTGGTAATGCCTCTGTTTCCACTCTGTCCCCCTCAGTTTTCCTGTGTGCTAGATATTCTGGGCTTCAATCACCACAATCTCCACCAGCATGGCTAAAGTATTATGGACTATTAATTCAACTCACATGCAAGATGCCAACTAGGGAAAAACTGTTGTAGGGGAGACGAAGATGAGATGAAATAACATTTGGATTTGGGGAACTAGCTATCATAGACATAATATTATGATAGCTGGTTCCCCAAAGCCAGTATCCAAATGTTATGATTAAAGAGGAAAGTTATAAATCTTCTGTATCATATCAATCATCTGGGTAGATTTCATGCCACCTTCAGCAATCCTTATGCTAAGGAGCATGGTTGTCATGGAAGGAGATCTGTGCTCAAGATGATCCATGATATATTCAGTTTCAAGCACTGCTGATTTGGAGTGAGGATATTTTCGTATGCACCATCTTATAAATGTTTGTGATGATTCTTCTTAGATATATTTGGCAACCCGAGCAAGTAAATAAATAGCTAATTATGCGCTATGGCTTGCAAGAAAGAAGGTGATCAGCTGGGTATCTGAGATTCTTACATACAGATGTATACATATACACATCTTTTTCAGTTTCCCTTTTCTGCTTTAATTGGAAAGTAAGGAGAAAGGCATATTGACCAATGCATTGCTGGACACAACCATTCCAGCTGTGAGATTGAAAGAAAAGGTAAACTTGGTCAGGATATATTTTTTATAATCAGAGCTAGCCCTGGTTACAGTTTGGCCTGAGCAAAGGATAAGATAATTCCACTCCAGAAAGGAAACCTATATTAGTTATTAAATCTTATTTCATCACAGGAGAACATCTTCCATAACAGCTAAAGGTTAAGGTCAGCTTAGGGCTACCGATTGGAGCTGAGCTAGCTGTATCGTTCTGCTTAACAGTACAGCTGTGCAACAGAAATCTTGTCTGTTTGGGGGTTAGAGAGAATGCTCAGCCCTTTTCCCCCAATCTTCTTTTTCATGTCAGAACAGGAAGGAGGAGAGCAAATGCAAGCTCCATTAGCCCGAGAATCTGTGGTTTGTTTGCTAAATGAAGTGAGAGGCACCAGCATTAACTTGATTGCCTTCAGCAAGATATTCTTCACACACACAGAAAGAGGTAGGGGGGATATTAGCCTTTTTTTTTTTTCCTTCAAAGGGCTATATAATCTCCTTAATTTCAAGCAGGTAATTTCTTCTACCATTAACTGTTATTAAGATTCCTAAGTAAGGGCAAAAATTGGCCTCTTCGTCTCATGGGGCCATAGGAATCTTGGTATTAATGTCAATATAAAAAGGCAGTGGTCTCAATGATGATGTGTTTTTTTTTCCTGAGCCAGTAACAAGCCATTTAAGAAATGCTAGTTAACATCAGTAGGCATGGTATTAAAAATAAGAGAAAAAGTCACTGGCAATTTGAAACTGATAAAGCTACATTAGCTTTACTTGACAGCAAAACTCTGCCATTTGTATTGGGACCCATTAAATTCCAATGCTGCTCAAGACAAGAGAAAAACCATCAGAGATCGTTATAAGGAAGCACATTACAAGACAGAAACCTAAAGCTTAAATGTGACCAAGGGCAACTAGAGAAATTGTACATGACACCCATTAGGAAGGAACATGGTCTTTGGGCACTCAGAAAGTGTGGAATGTAACTATTGAAATAACAGTCTAAAGAAACTCTCCCTTGTGTATTACTCCTGGAATGGCAAGCGAGGACTGCATGACAGCATCATGCTAGATAATGATAGTAAATTAATTAGCCTCAAAAACAATTAAGGCTTGATGGAAATTGAATCCAATCTGTCCAACTCCCAATTCTGTAACATCACGTTTAAAAACAACAGTGAAATGACCAGGAATACCATCTTTAAGTAGAGAAAATGAATGGGCTGGAAGACTGTGCAGCCAATGCAATCCCAAGTTGCATTAACAGAGGGATACAATCAAAATCAAGTGAGGTACTAATACCACTCTATAAAGCCTTTGTAAGTCCACACCTAGAGTACTGCATCCCCTAGAGTACTGCATCCAGTTTTGGTCATCACACTATAAAAAAAGATTTTGAGACTCTAGAAAAAAAGATGTTCTTGAGACTGAGGACCAAGGTAGACATTATGCACTTTCATAATAAATAGCAAAAGCAGTATGCACTAATGTTTTTATATAGTATATATAATATACTATATAAAAAGTTAATAAATAAACTGTTATTGTGCCAAATCTAGTATGGCCCTGAAATATTCACTAGCTGATTTTTCAGTCTTGCCATTTTTTAAAATATCTGACTTGTCTTCATCACTTAGTGAAGCAGCCCTAAAAGACTTGGAAATGATATTCAAATGCCACAATGTGTTTACATCCACAAATATCAGCATTATGCAAGCTACAAGGCTGATATTTGCTCCACCAAGTGCTAGTCTATGACACATTTATTGCAGAGGTGGGCTTCAGCAGGTTCTGACCAGTAATGGAGAACTGGTAGCAGAAATTTTGAGTAGTTCAAAGAACTGGTAAATACCACCTCTGACTGTCCCCCGCCCCCATTTATTCTCTGCCTCCCGAGTCCTAGCTGATCAGGAGGAAATGGGGATTTTACAGTAAAATTGTAGTGGAGTGGAGTGGAGAGGGAATGGAGATTTTACAGTATCCTTCCCCTGCCACACCCACCAAGCCACTCCCACCAAGCCACACCATGCCCACCAAGCCACACCCACAGAACCAGTAGTAAAAAAAATTGAAATCCACCACTGATTTATTGACTGATTACTGATCCTAAAAGGCTGAATCTATTCACCACTTCAGTGTCTTCATTTTCTGTTCTGTGGGTGGTAGCCCTACTTGCTGTCATTTGTTTGTTTTTAAATTTAGCCCCATTTTTCACAGTGTTCCTTGAATTTTATTATTAGGGCATATAGATTCTTTGCATTTTCAGCTATAGTGTAGTATCATCAGCATAGAGAGCGCTATAGATTTCTCTTCTAAATATTTTATAACGACACTAATTTCTTTCAGTCCAGTTTCCCTTAATACACATTTGGCATAATAGATTGAATAAATAAGAGGAGAGTTTATGGCCTTGTCTCACTTCTTTGCCAACCTGGAGCCAGACTGTTTCACCATGTTACACCTCTACTGTAGCTCCCCAACCAGAAAAGATGGTCAGTTGGTGGTACTGATGGATTGATTGATTGAATATTCTTGCTCAAAAATATTCTTGCTCTATTCTATTCTATTCTAAAAGTCATCATAATGAGTGATTAGAGTAATTAGATATTAGATTGAAAAAATAATGGAAGAACAAGAAGTTAGTAATAAAATGGTTGAAAACATTAGAACAATAAAACACTAAACTTATAAGGCCAGATTTTGAAAAATTGTCTTGATACCGTTTTTGGAAACAATGAATATGAGCTGGAGAGCAATTGGAATTTTAAATATACTACAATGTGAATGCAATATGGGGAAAAATGAATGGCCCTTTCTTATGATTTAATAGGAACATATGGTATTATAAGACAGACAGTCCCTTAATTTTTAATACTATAAACCATTAAATCTATTAAGATTAAAACCGTTATCTTGAGCAGAGCCCAGAAAACAATTAGTAACCAATTCATATCTTTCAATATTGATATAATATGATCTCCAAATAACACACTCAGGTGCAATATTTTGTACATCTAACTATCTGCTGTTCAGAGTTAGCCCTTTTAAGTACATGATAATCATATGGATCTGATCAAACTAGGATTTAAAGAAAAATCAGATCAACTCAGTTAAAATTAAGCTAGTGCACTAAGTACGGCTGTTCAAATACACTCCTTTCTGTTTCACTCTCCCAGAAAATCAACATCAGTAAAATATCAAGGACATTCTCAAGCTATGAACCTGATCTTTTAGGATTGTACATTTCTGGAACAGCTTCACTCCCAAATTTTTATGCTTGCCTTTCTTCTCACCAGAAGCACTTCTGCTTTATTTAGTAGATTTCTAGTATGGAATGGAATGGAAACTGAAGGCTTTTAAAAAAATCCCTGTCAATAACAGGTGGCCCTCAGGTTACCTCCCTACATTCAGCAACTGTTTCAACTTTCAATTGGTCCCGTGAGTTCTAGTATTGCATAAGTGCACCAGCCTGCCTACCGTCCCTGTCCTATATTCCTTTTTACTCTTACTCTTTTCATGTATTCAAATTATGTTTATACTTTCACCTGTTATCTTACATACGCTTGACAAATAAATAAATAAATAAATTCTCACAGACTTGCAAGCTAGGCACTCAGTACCTGGATCAAAATTATGAGATTATGTAGTCACATCCCAAAGGTGCTTTTTCAAGAGGCAATTGCACTTTTTGGTTTTTCTTTGAAGAAGTTTCACTTCTCATCCAAGATGTTTCTTCAGTTCTGACTGTATGATGGGGAAGAAGCTTCTTTTCTCTTGAAAAAGCACCTTTGGGACAACCATGATGTGGGTGACTAAGAATCTCCATAAACTTGATGTCACATGATTGGGACAACTCACTGCAGCCAGTTCACTGCGGCTAACTCGCTGCAGTCAACTCGCCATGGCCAGCTTGCCATGGTCAGCTTGCTGCAGGATAATTCAATTTAATTATTTAAAATAAATAAAAAGTTATTTTAATTTTTGCCATTCACATTTTATTCTGTCCCTCCGTAGTCATCCTTTCTTTAATGATTCTTTCCCACCATTTCTTTGATATTAGTGTAACTCTTGTCTCACACCGAGTTGACCATGATGAGTTGTCCCGCAGTGAGTTCACCGTGGTAAGTTGTCCCATGGCCAATTGGCTGAGGCAAGTTGACTATGATAAGGTTGGCTGTGGTGAGTTGGCCATGACGAATTGTCATAGACCCCACAGGATATGATTTCTGATGTTCCCTTTCCAACAGGCAAAGTTAATGAGGAAGCTGTCAGAAGTCGTCATCACAGGAGGTCCTCACTTAATGACAGCATCTCGGATTGCCATCACTAAGTGGCATAGTTGTGATGTTTACACTTTACAACCACATCACTTAGTGATGACAGTTTCAGTCCCAATTTATTCACTACCTGTCTAAATAAAATGTGCCTTTAAGTCAGTATTTAATTCCCGCCTGACCAAATTCCTGCAATTTTCTTGGCAAGGCTTTTTGGAAGTATTTTGCTATTGCCTGTTACTTAAGGCTGAGTGGGAGTGACTGGCCCAGTGGTTTCATGCCTAAGGCAGGACTCGGGGTCTCTTGGTTTCTCACCTGATACCTTAGCCCACTATACCAAATTGACTCATATATGTAAAATAGGAGCTGACATTTTAAAAAATGAAGCAGGTGCACCACCAGCCAAATGTTGCTTTTGGGGATAGATATGTTCAATCTTGGCTTGGCTTGCATTCCTAAATTTCAGTTTCTCTTCACAATGTTTACTATCTCAAATGCATTTATTGCTGTGTTTTCTTCTCCTACATCTTTATTCATGTTGACCAGGTGTGTCTTCTGAAGTAGATGTGGTTTGAATAAAATAATTGAGCCATCACTTTGAACATAATGTGAACTCTAGAAGCAATCAAGCTGATTGTAAGCAAGCTAGCACTTCTAGTCTTCCCAAGGAGAGAAACTCAAATTACATTGCGGCATTCTTGTTCCACTTGATGTTTCTCAAATATACTGGATGCCAGTGTCTATAATCCTCAACCAACGCTGAATATGATAAACAACAATAAACAGCAAGTGATGGAACATATAGTTCAATACATCCAGAGAACTCCAGTTTGGGAGAATTGAGTCGGAAGAATTTTTTTAAAAAAACACCATGCAAAATATTGGATCTGTGCATGTACAATATGTTGCTCAGGAGAGTCCAAACATATGTAAACATTTGACTGAATATATTTCCATCGTTTCTTATAGACAAAACAAATGAAGATTGATAGATAGAAAATGGGATTCTTCTCCCTCTGCCTTTGTTATCTCATTTAGCCTTTTAATGGCTTGGGGGGGAAATATTAAACAAACCCAAACCATCACTGACATGAAAATTGGAATATATATATAGAGAGAATAGAATAGAATTCTTTATTGGCCAAGTTTGATTGGACACACAAGGAATTGGTCTTGGTGCATACTCTCTCGGGGTACATAAAAGAAAAGATACATTTGTCACGAATCAGAAGGTACAACACTTAATGATAGTCATAGGGAATAAATAAGCAATCAAATCATCTTAGGAAACAGTCAATATAAATCTTAAGGATACCAGCAACAAGGTTACAGTCATACAGTCATAAGTGGGAGGAGATG
>JANHFM010002041.1:573763-585359 GCA_032468115.1 Grayia smithii
ATCCTTGTAACTAAACCAGAGCTCATGTTCAGCATTTGTAACCCTTATATATATCCATATTTAGTGCCATTTCTTCCTTCCCAAGTCCTGCTATACTGCCTCATGGTAGGGGTGGAAGCTCCTGGGAGGGATGAGTAAAGACTGCAGAGAATATATACCAAGGGTGTTTGTTTGTATTCCACCTTTATTATTTTTATAAATAACTCAAGGTGGCAAACATATCCAATACACCTGCTTATATAGATTGTATAAAATTATTGATAATATAGTGCCAGATGGTATACCCATCAGGTCAGATGATACTCAACACGTTACTTAGGAAGATTTGAGGATCCTTTGAAGTAACAATGGTATTTATGACACAGCCAGATTATAAAGCCTTCTGATATTTAATTGCTGATGTAATGCAAAAAAAAAGGAGCTGCAAAAAGAGAATTACAGTGGAAACATAGAATGTAAGAAGCATGAACATGAAATAACTCAGCATAGTAAAAGACAAAAAGTTCTACATATTGACATTTTAGGCATTAGCAGATTGAAGTGTGCTGGCATTGAACATTTCAATCACAAGATGAAACTAATAACAATGTACAACAACCAACCTTAAAATTGATAATAGCATGGACATTTGATTAACTGCCATCAAACTGGTATCAACTTTTAGTGATCTCATAGATTTGCTACAGGAGAATTGGTCCTGAGCCTGTTCCTTCAAGTCTTCTGGTAATATACTATGAAAGCAAAAAGTGGACTTTGAAAATGCAAGATAGAAAGAATGTTAATGTTTTTGAACTCTGATGTTAAAGAAGACTTTGCAGATAAATGGTTGAACAAGTTAATCTAGTGTTCTCAAACAAATGTAAAAACTCAAATCCCTTGAGAATTTCACAATGATGGCAGATGGAAGAATGATCATTAGCAATATTATAGGAGGAATATTATAGTGACAAGGGCTGTACCATTAGGAAACCAGAAAGGTCAGGATGGGGACAGATCATTCTGGAGAAAGTCTACTGATGTGATCTTAAAGAGTTGGCACAATCTTGATAGCATGTAATCAGTCAATCAATCAATCAATCAATCAATCCCACTTCCCAAACACAAGAATTGTCTATTGGACATTCTATTCCTTGCTTGGAACTCTTTCCAAATATGTTGATTCCTGGGTTCTGTCTTATCTTCCATCGCTGTAGACTAAACAACAGCAAATTGTTGTCATAGACACTGTGATAAGAATCTGGTTAGTTTGTTTTGTTTTGAAGGAGTTTGCTATTGTTTGGTTTGAAAGAGTTTAATTAAGAAAATAGAATTAATGCCCAACTATGATTAAGCTAGGAGAACTCACTCATGGTTGATGCTTTCTACGCTGCTACCACCCAGTTAGTTCTCCTAGGTAAAAAATAAATAAAATGCCACCTTATGTGAGATCTGTCACTGTGTGTGCTGATCCCTATTATTTGGATTGCTCACAGGTTTGACATTTATTCTAGAGTTCAGATAAAGAGGTGATATTTTAAAAGCTGGTGAGAATAGTGCCTTGCCACAGGGAAACAAGGCATGACCATGCTAGGACCTGCTGTCACTCAATAAAATAGTGAAGGCATCTCAGCTTAGGGTAATACAGGCCACTCTATTCCATCTATCATAATAGCTGTCATGCTCTGCCACTTCATGTTTGCCACTGAATATGTGACAAAATTAATCCCCTAGGATTTTTATAGTTTTCTCCTGGTTGATAATCACATCTGACATTGTTGAAATCAAGACTTAAGTGTTGTTTGGCTTTCTCTGCTATCTGTATGAAGAATTTCAGTTGAGGTCTCTGCTCAAGTAGGAGAAGAAGCACTTTTCAAAACTCTCCCTTCTGTGTCACTTTTTCAGATGTGCAGTTTTGTCTCTTATTTAACCTAGCAGCCGGTACATCGTGTTTATTTAAGTAGGATTAAACTCCAGTTAGAAAAGGAAGCCACTCTCTTTATATATGGCTGTTGTTCAGCTAGCTTGCCTTGCTTAGCTTCTGTCCTGGTAGCAGTCAGAACAACAGCTATGCAAATCATAGCTTCATCCGTAATATTAAAGGTTGAAGCTTTAATCTCTCCTTTTGGAAGTGGTGCATCAGTTCTTCCCCTTGCTGAAATTTTGGAAGAAAAAAGAATCTTAAGTTCCATTTGTCTGAACTCATGAATTTAATTTCTACTTTGATCTCTTTGCGGTTCTTAGTGAATTAATATCTACATTTTTTAAAGGACATACATTGTGGCTGTCTTAAAGGTTTAATCAAGTGCTTTGTAATACACCATAAATCTAAGGAGAGGCAAAATGTAAATATTTTCATTTTAAAAAAAGTAAATTCCAGGATGTTTCCAACAATAGTTGAAGTCCCCCTAAAAAATGCGGAGGAGGGGTGTTGACCTTGAATATATCATTTATCTGTTATATTCATTTACTATAGTTTCTATGCCACTCAGTTCCCATTATTTCTGAGCAGTTTACATTAAGCAACAATAAGATTAAAACCATTATAATCTAACAAAAACGTTCGCTAACTGTGCCATCTAAGGTTGGTGGATAAATCCCCATCGTTCTTAATGATTTCCTGAAGAGCCTTGTCTTTGTATCTTGTTAGAAGTCCAACAGGGTGGGGATGATCCAAACCCAGATGACTTTTTCTAACAGTTTCATATTTCCTACTAAACAGTAGGAGAGGACTGAGCCCTCTGGGAACCCACATTGGAGTAGCTGAGAGTTCAACTTGTCCCCCCACCATCACTTATTAAAATAAAACACTTAGGGGAAAAGTGGGGGACTACTTCAACACACTAGGAGTCTCCCACTCCTAGTCATCTCACCTGGTCCAGAAGGATAGCATATTTGAAGACAATGAAAGCTACCAAGGGATTCAGAAAAGGCCTAGCCACACTCTCCATCCCAGTTGTGCTGAAGATAATCCAACAGGGCGAACATTCTGATTTCCATCCCAGAGTCAGGCATGAATCCTGATTAACAAAGGTCTAAATAATCTATAGCTTTATGCTGACCATCTTTCAAAACCTTCCCTATAGTGTACTGTCTAAAAATATAAAGTTTGAGCCAGGGAATAGTTGTATAAAATAGCTGGGTCAGGACATATTCTTAAGAAGGAGGCACAGGCACACCATTGCCTCTTTCAAGTTGAGAGATAAATGCTTCTCCCTCAAGAATGTATGCACCACCATCTATAAACCTAGTCTCTTATTACTTCCCTGGTGGCCTTCACAGCTAGACTAATAAGTCCATTGGCATACAGTTTCTACCATTCTTACAGACCAAAGAAGAGATAATAAGCTTTTTAGCTGCTACTGATCATGAAAGCTATGTTTTAGCACCAGTTTTAAAGACAATGCCAATTGCTAAGAGGCAAGGGCAGGAGACTGCTAGTGCCCTCATGTCCTGCTTGGCAGCTCCCAGGGTAGATAGTTGACCACTGGAAAAATATAATCATTAAAAAGGGGGAGGTGTACCCAAGTCTTTAAGAACCATCTTACCCACTGCCTCTAGCCAACTATGGATTGTCTTTATGCTTATTTGTGTTAAAGTATCTATTAAGGCTAAATTGCAAATTTCACCTGGAACATAAATGAGCATAAAGGGTAATTCCAAGGCAAGATATCGGATAAATTCTTGTAATAAGTTAGATGAAAGTATTTGTATCTTAGCATTGTGTCGCACTCAGAGGGTTATTTAACAGAATGCCAAAGCTCTATTAGCAAAGGGATAATATTCTTGAAAAACTTTACAGAATACCAAACTTTGCATTGATTGGAGTTTTCAGACAACTCCTGGTTGCCTGGTTTTCAAATATATTTGTCATATTTCAATCTGAAAACCTCATACTACAAGAGCATCGTACAACTTGTTTTGTATAGCCATGCAAACTGTACAAGAGCTAAGATTCAATCATTTTAAAGGGGATTCCAAACTGAGAAAGGTTCAGGCATGACTTCTGTACTGAAAAATTTGCTTTGTTCATTTATTGTAAGTATTTTAATGCTACCTTTTAGTGAAATAGGATGGGCTCACACTAAATCATTACTATGTTTTTGAAAACCAGCAAAATATAAAATGTATAATGCCGTAATTATACAGCAAAACCTATATAAATCAAAAATAGCAGCAGCTTAAAAACAGCATTGCTACAGTATACCTTCCATAAAATTGGATGGCTAAAAGCTTTGGGCTAATGCCAAAAGCTCAAGCGAGATGCAGATGGGCCTCTCTGTAGGAAGAGCTTAAAAATCAGACATTTGCAAATGGTACACTATGGAAGCCTCCAGAAAAAGACCTCCCCATATTATTTCAGTGACTGAGTACTCTTCTTTTTCACAGCTGTTCAAGGGGAAGTTTTTTGTCTGCCAAGGGGAAGACACAAGGAACATTACCAACAAGTCAGACTGTGCAGAAGCCAACTATAAATGGATCCGGCACAAGTATAATTTTGATAATCTTGGCCAGGTACTGATGGAACCGTAATCTGCTGCAGTGCTCCCTTATTTTCTTTGATTGAAAGCAGATGTGAAATAGCCTTGTATATATTGCAGCCACCATAGCAAATCATCTACAGCACTTCCTAGTCATGCTGTCTACATTTAAAGATCCTCACTTGGTATACATTCCTATCACAATTAAGACCAGTCCACACTCTTTCTTTGGACATTTAATGACTGTACAATAATGTAATCAAACTCATATCTAGCATGAAGAAAAGCTTGTTTCAGGAGACTGAAACCACAAACCCTGCACTTCTACTATCTCAGACACATCTTGACTGTTGCAATGCACTCTACATGGGGCTGCTCTTGAAAAGCATCTAGAAGTACCAACTAGTTCAAAATGCAGTGACCCACATGGTTTTGTGTAGGCTCAGGTGTGCATGTATGTCACCTCTACTGTGGGAGCTACATTGGCTGCCGATTTGCTTCCAGGTGCAATTCAAGAAGTTGGTTGTCACCTTTAAAGCCCTTCATGGCTTGGGACCCAGTTATCTAAGGGACCATTTCTTCCTGGTTATATCCACCCAACCCACAAGAGTGGAGACACAAGGCATGTTGCAGGTCCCATCTTCTAAGGAGGTACAACTGGCAGAACCCAGAAGAAAGACGTTCTCTGTGATAGCTCCCTCCCTTTGGAATAATATCCCTGCAGAGATGTGCCCCAACATACTTTCATAAGGTCCTGAAGGCCTGATTTTGCCAATGGCCTATAGAACTCAACATGGGATGGATCCCATCAAGTGGCTTATTTGATTGTGTATTGCCACCACGCAGTTTTTTTATTCTTTTATATTGGGTTTTTATTCTTTGTAAGCCACCCAGGGTCACTGAGAATGACTGGATGGCCATAGAAATCTTCCAAATAAATAAATTTACTATTATCCCAGGAAATCAAATTTCAGCAGTATGATAAGGGTTAAGTAAAAATGGATGAAGGTTAAAGGTAAGGCTGTTCCTGTTTGTTGCAATAACCCTTCTTGTGAGTACTTGATACCCTTTTTCCTGGTAAGAAGCTTTGGCTTATTATCATCAACTAGGTTGAAAAACAAAAAAAGTACAAATTCAAACATGAGTCAAGAGGTAGGTAGAATACGATATATATTATATTGCCATGATGGTGAACCTATGGCACATGTGCCACAGGTGGCACATGTAGCCATATTGCAGGGCACGTGAGATCAGCTCCGGTGCACATGTGCGCCAGCCAGCTGATTTTCAGGCCTTATGGGCCCTCTGGAAGTAGGAAATAGGTTGTTCCCTGCTTCCAGAGAGCCTGGGTGGTGGTGGTTTTCTCGTTCCCCAAACTCCAGAGCCTTTTTAGGAGCTCGGGGAAGGCAAAAACAGCTTTCCTCACACACCCTCAGGACCTCCGGAGGCAGGAAATGACCTTCTTTGACAACTTCCAGTCTCACTTCCAGGTCATTTCCTGCCTCCAGAGGTCCTCCAGGAGGGGTGAAGAAAGCCATTTTTGCCTTCCCCAAGCACCTAGAACGGTCCTGGAGCTTGGGGAAAAAGAAAAACAGGCCATTGCATGATAGGAGCAGGGGGGAGCATGGGGGGGTGAGTTGCACGCGCATGCATGGGGTGGTGGTGCAAATTTGATCTTCCACTTCCCCCCCCCCCCCGCTCCTGGCACGCAATGGTAAAAAGGTTCGCCTTCACTGTTATATTGACTTTCCTCTAAGCTGAAATGCTTTGTTTCCTTTTGTTTTTCTAGGCTTTAATGTCTTTATTTGTTCTGGCGTCTAAAGACGGGTGGGTGGACATTATGTACGATGGATTGGATGCTGTAGGAGTAGACCAACAGGTAGGTGTTTTGGTATAACATTGCCAGAAGCCCAAGAAATAGGTGTGTTTGCTTTGGAGATTACTCTTTCCCCCCAAAAAAATTATGTGAAATACAAATATTTGGAGTTCCTAAATTTATCATGGAGAGTGTTAAAGTCTAATCCTGATAGAGTGTAATGGCTTCTCCCTTTATTTTATAGCCAGTCATGAACTATAACCCTTGGATGCTCCTCTACTTTATCTCCTTCCTGCTGATTGTTGCCTTCTTTGTGCTCAACATGTTTGTGGGGGTCGTGGTGGAGAATTTCCATAAATGTCGTCAGCATCAGGAAGAAGAAGAAGCCAAGAGACGGGAAGAGAAGAGGCTCAAACGCCTGGAGAAAAAGAGAAGGAGTAAGGAGAAACAGATGGCTGGTCGGTAGTCTTTCCTCATCTTTCTGAGTCCTGCTTGACCTTTGACAGTCTCCCCTATGCCCTGCCTAGTATTTGAAAGCTAGATTCCCCTCACAAGCATGTCCAGCTACAAAATTTGCATGAAGAAATATAGCTCTGGTACAGGCTAAGCAAAAACCCATAGAAATACATTGACGGCTGCATGATTTGCAATTATTTTAATATGCTGGGCAGTTTAAAACACACTACAGTAATTTAAATATAATTTTTCCATTGCATAAAAGCATAGCTTTATCCAAATAGTGTTGAATGCAAAGACCAACAGTTCCAGAATGGGCCAATTGTCTTAGGCACATTCTGCACTGTTGCTAATAGTTAGTTTCACTATTTGGTTTATTACAGCCTTGTAATGTCAAAATAAAATCCTTTTTTCTATTTTTTGGGCTAATATGGACTGACAAAATATAGAATTTTCAAGGATGTAATAATAAAGCCATTTTGTATTAGAATTGCTTGGAAATATAATGCATTTACTTGAGAAATACAGATTCTTTTTCTTTAAAAAAATGTCAAAATAAGAAATTAACCAAATGAAATTAACCAATTTGGAGTAAATCGACTGAAAACCAAACTTGGTGAACTATTTACTATAGAATAAAACTTAGAACTTTTGATGTCCGCATTAGATTTACATGAAATCTGAGAAACTTCACATGTTGTCTTTCTTACTTCAGTTTTTATTTAATTGGAAAAGCAGGAGGTAATGATCAGGTCAGAGGTCACAGGTCAGAGGAACTCTCCTTCATTCTGCATGTTTTCTGTTGTTCCTGGTGTCTACTGTCATGTTACAATTCCATGTGTCCATTCATGGTGTTACAGTCATCTTAATATGTTCTGAAACTTTTTTCTCATTTTTACTTTTATTATATCCTTTTTAGAGAAGCAGCAATATATCTGTGGGAATTTCTCTTTGGTTTTAATACAGTTGTTTAACTTTAATACAGTTGTTTAACCTCCTATTTCTGCTTTGCTTTGCTTTGCTTTCTACCTGCTTGTTTCATATACTAATTAATAAGGCCATAAATTAATCACATCTAATCCTTCTTTATCACATCTAATCCTTCTTTATCATATGATAAAGTTGTTTCTAAACTTTGAATTCTAACTTTCTTTATTCAAATAAGGATTCCAGACTGAACATTCAAAGCTAAGTCATACCAGCACTCTGGTTCCTTATGTTGAGTTTTATGAAACTTCATGTCTTAAAAGAAGAGAGATCTGTTATACACTATGATGCTATGAGGTGCCCCAGATATCTTTTCACAACTGACAGGACACAAGTATGTTGACCTATGTATCAAGAAATGTATATAGCTAAGGGTTATCAATTTCTTTAATATTAAAGCCATACATTGACTTCCTCTGCTAAAATCCTTGGGATTCAGGTTTACAATGCATGTATTATGCAAAAGTGAAAAAGCTAGTTGCAGACTGTCTTAATCATATATCATATCAGTGGAAAAAAAAAACAGCCTGCAACTGGGTTTCTGCTTTCATAATTTCTGCACATCTTAATTTCTATTTACAGTATAAATGTGGTAGAGGGCATAATATACACCAAATCTTTGGAATTTATTTTTTTTATTTTTTTATTTTGCATAAAGAAAATATAGACTTCTTCCTTATGCTATCCAACTCTACCAGCAAACACTTTGTTTTCCCAGATGCAAGTTTTTTGCTATTTTTTTAATGGGCCATTTTAAGAATTGTTGAACTTTCTGGGAGGGAAAAATCCTGTGAGGAATGAAAGTTCTGAATACTTTTGAAATATTCCACAGAACTGTTCCTCTGGCAGGTTTTGGCATTAAAAAGGCTTTATCTGGCATGCCATTTTGTCTGCATTGTTAAAGACCTACTGGTACTTTTTCCTCCACCCTTATAATCTGCCTTTAGTTTCTCAGTGAATCCTTATTTAAAATTTGATACATTGCCCCACTGTACAATGTATCTTACCTTAGCTTCCCTTATCTCAGTGCAATCTGGGCAACTTAAAAATGTGTGGACTTCAACTCCCAGAATTCCCCAGCCAGCATTTATCTGCTTTAGCTCTAGTTGCCTTCTTGAGTTGAAGTCAACACATCTTTAAGCTGCCCAGGTTGAGAAACACTGCCTTGCCTTACCTGCCTTTTTTTTTTCTGCCAGAATAGTCATTTTCCATACTAATTGCTTATTGTCTAACCTTCCTCTAAATTGCTTTGGCCTGCCTAAGCTCAGGCCTCCAACCATGCTCTTGTTCCTCAGAAGGCAGAAATATACAAAATGTAATGTTCCCAGTCATCTGACGTTACATGAGTGGTATAACCTTGCTGTTCCCCTGAAAACCCAGAATTAAAATTTCAGGAATTACATGGAAGTATCTAAGGACAAAAATACAAGCAGTCCAGAAATAACTTTTATAAATCATAATAATTACCTCTAGTGTGTTAGCCCACACTGAAAAATGCAACTAGAGCTAAAGCAGACAAATGAATTACAGATTTAAGAATTACTCCATTATGGAGATAATTATTTACAGTTCTTATTTTTATAATACTGTAACAATATCTGCAGTCTCATATTATCAGTATTATTTAACAGTAGTTCTACTTATAGACTTAATAATACAGGACACAAAATGATCTAACTACATACTCTGTTTCCCCCAAAATAAGACATCCCCTGATAATAAGCCCAATCGGGCTTTTTGAGCGCATGGCAATAAGGCCAAGCGCTTATTTCGATGTTTAAAAAAATATAAGACAGGGTCTTATTTTCGGGAAAACATGGTATTATTGTAAATAAACTCTTGATAAGCTAAATTGGAAGAATAAAGCTATACTTAAAGGTAATAAATATAATGGTGGGTTCATAAATAATGCTTAGCTATAACATAGTTTATTACTTTTTGCCTCAACATGATTTGCTACCCTATGTATGAGTGATATACTGTATGCAAACTAGGTCATTACAGGTTAAGAAATCATAAAAATCATGAAAAATCTTGGTTTATTGTTCACATAGTATTATGTGTGAACAGAATCAATATTACATAGTCCAATTTAATCAGTAAAGGAATTTAGTATAAACTGTAACAAAACTACAGCCCCCATTTGTAAACCTAACAATTATGATTTTCACTAATGAGTCTCATTAGAAAAAGCTATAACAAATTTGGTGAACATATAATTGCTTTTACCCCAACACAGCCTTATTGAAAGCTTTTTGAATAATATGGCTTTTCATTATCCATTAATAATTTTTTTTGAAAATTAATTTCACATCAGGAGGAATAATTCATTTTAAGGAAAACTCTTTCACAATCTAATGGCATTTTGCAAAATAAACAGAACGGTAATATACCTTACATTTTAACCTCATACAAAAATCAGTGAGGCAAAACGTTTTCTTCTTTCTTAATAAAGTCATTGACTCCTTTTATGAACAGCAAAATAGACACAGTCCAAATCATGGCTTACTCTAAAAATGATCACCATTTAATAGTCGAGGGTCAGATAACCTTTTACAGGGGCCAAAGGTTCCAAATTTGCATAGCTCACATCACACACATATGTGTCACATGGGGATATTTCAGTTTACATTAGCTGTGACATACCTATTATACTGTATAGCTTACTCATCTTTTTCATGTGCTGCCCATTTCTATATGGGAAGTTTTCAGCAGTCTTGGTCAGAAAAGGCTCTGAGGGATGCCAGAAGGGAACTTAAGGGCTACACATGGTTTATCCTAATGTGGTGTCTAGATTTTGGGAATCTAGCCAGTAATTCTGTAGGGAACGTCCACATAAATACTACCAAACAAAGTACTGCTCCTATTTATGTAAACCTCTTTTTCTCTGATTTACAGATTCCTAAAAAATTCTATTGGTTTGTGAAAGATTTTTTCCCCTAACAGTTAGTTGCTAACCATTATCTCACAGCGGAGAAAATTGTTTTTGTCCTATGCCACGTATTATTAATTCCAAGGCTCATAATGCAGGAATCATGCAAAGATAAAGGTATTCTGTGTTTCCACGACTTGTATTACTGGAATGAAAGCACCTCATATGAACACACAATTAAAAAGATATACCATCCCCAAGTATCACTCAAAGTAGACAAATTATCAAGTTTGTTTATGTTCATAATCCCATTTTTCCATCCATAACTTTATCTGGTCTCTTTTCTGAATTTGCTTGTAATGAAGAGTGCATACAATTTGCATATGTAAAAGTTTCACATGTGTTTTTGTACATATCTTAATGTACAAAATATTTGGAAATAATGATCTTTAATATAATGGTTTGAAGTGCACACCTTTTCCTGATATCTGGATTTTTGCACAGATCTCTCTTGTTTTCTCTCTTGAGTTGTAAAGTGCTTCACAAAATTTGGAAAAATTATGTATACCGATGTATAATTTTCCAGTAATTTGGATGTAGATTCAGGAACTGGATAAAAAATTGTATTCTGCTAACTGATAGAAAGAGGGAATATCTACTTCAGAAAAGAAAAAAAAATCTTCAAGTTGCATTACTCTAAATAATTTCTAAAGCCCTATTTTTATCCTTAATATCTAACAGAATTAATATGATTAATTCATACACACTCACAAAAGCAATCTTGAAGATTTTAATCTGCATAGCAAGGTAGCCAGTAGTAATGAGGTTGCAGTGATGTGGGGGCAGGAATGGAGAAAGAGAAGGATGCATCCTGACCATCTAGTATAGGCCTCCTGAGGTGGGCATCCTCCAGAATGGTTGGCACAGACTGAATAGCAATAGCAATAGCACTTAGACTTATATACCGCTTCATAGTGCTTTTACAGCCCTCTCTAAGCAGTTTACAGA
>JANHFM010002042.1:56307-70963 GCA_032468115.1 Grayia smithii
TAAGATGTTTTTCTTCCTTTGGGGGGGGGGGATAAATAAAAAGCAATTGCTTTTCTATCAAATCAATTTTTAAAGAAATGCCATTTCTTTAAAATGGCAAAGAAATGTTTAGCCCGGTGCAAGGAAAAGGAAATTTGGACCTGTTGAACTTTGACTCAGTCAAGCTCTGCATTAAATGGTGTTCAGGCTAATAACATGAATTTCCTAAAGATGGCAGAGATGCATACCAGCATTCTAAAAACACCTCTCTCAACAAGATTAAAAGGGTGAGTTAGATGAGAGAACATGGAAATTCTTTGCTACATTAAGCAGGATTTTCCTGAGACATGGAAACGAATTGCCACTTAGCTCAGCCAGCAGAGTGAAATAAAAGTATATAAAAGAATTTAGAAATATATTGTAGAATTTCCTTAAGCAGTATAATAAAAAAAATTACCAGAAAATATCAAAACAAGCAAATGTCTCTAGTCTGGTATATATGTCTCAGTGTTGTACATCCTCCCCTTTCTTTCTCTGCTTTGAGATGGTTCAGGAAGATAAATTTTCTCTGCTATTGAATTTATTATAACTTCCTGAATAGGCTGAAGGTCTTTCATAATACACGCTTCTGTCCTTCTTTGCTCATGCTAAATATAGTCGTTGATGCTTAAACAAAACTCACAGAGCTTAACTAGGAAAAATTAACTGCAAAGGTTTCTCCAAATTTTTGTGGTAAAGAAAACGTATTCTGTTTTCTTCTTGTTCTAAACTTCTCCCTCTCTATGCTGTATTTACAATTTATTGTTGTATTCTCCGTCTTAACTCTGTAGAATTATTACACATGAATGTCCTTAAGGAATAGTTATATTAATTGCATCCTTCAAATACAGAATTTTAGAAATTAAACTTGCTTTTTTTTAAAAACCAAAACCAAAACAAAACCAGATTCTAATCTTTAAACCAGGTTTAAAATGGAATACCAGAAACTGTTATGTCTATTAAGTCTGACAGTAATTCAGTAGAACATTTGTATCTCAGACTTGAACTATAGGGTCCTTGGTGCTCTCTGAGCTTGACGATGTATCTAGTTTGGTAATGAAATGTCTGCAAGAAAACAACCAAGCCCAGAGAACACCAAAGGACCCCACTGAGAGTATCTTGACTTTGGGATACTTTAAGTCTCAAGATCTGAATGACATATCATAATTGAAGAAAGCATGACATCTCCTTCGTATCAGAAATTTCTATTTGAGAATATCAGGCCTTCCATCCATCAGCCAAATTTCGAGCACAAGTAGGTTGTACATCAGGATAGTGATCCCAGCAATGTAAGCAAATGTACAGAAATCAAATTCAGTGAAAAAGGGGAAAGAACAGTAGTTTAGAACAAATAAGTCCAAATCCAGGTCCAAATCCTATTTTATCAAAACCTGTAGTGACCAGTTCATCCTAGAAAAATTTCAAATTTTATAAAGTTGAAGGCATGGAAGAATGATGATTTTTATACAACAATATGGGCAATAGGTATCACCTATTGAAACTAAAGATAGAGCAATCAGTTGAATCTAAAAGGGTGATTTATTTTTCACTCTGGAACACCACATGTTTGATGGCTCACCTATAGTAATGAAAATAAATAAAAGAAGGACCATACTTTAGTGTTAATTATACAGTGAGACTCCCTGTAGATATTATTGTGATTTACATGAACCATTGATAAAATCAACTGAGAAATCTCTTCAAATATTCAGTAATACTAAAAAGGGATAAATATTTTTTCAGAGAACTGTAAAAAAAGAAGAGGCAGAGAATGTATGGTACAGTATATTTTGTATTGATTTTCTGATGTATGTATTGATTTATTTGATATGTTTTTTATGTCCATTAAGTTGTAATTGGCAAAGTCCTTTTTAATTCAGTTATGCTGAATAGATTTTTGTTTTATTTTGTATGTCAAAAAATAGTAAATCCTGGGAGTTACTGGTACTTTCTGGTAATGGAGCAAATAAATTTCATTCTTCTATACCAGCATGGAAATCTATACTATCCTTAAAGGGAAACAGGGAATAAATTATCTGTTTCCATCTCCTGGATATGAAGAAATCTTTATCCGATGCCTTCTTGTTTCCTAATGCTAATCACATGGGTCACAACATTTTGTGGTGAAATCCACAGTTGAAATTGTTCCTTACTATCTTACTTGTTTTAATGTTTAAAACTCAAGAAGTTTTAAAGTTGCCATTCACCATACTAGTTCTTCCCTTCTGAGATCACTAGCTGGTACTGTTTGAAGAAGATCACTTTATTGTGCAGCTCTAAATGTCTCAAAAATAAAGAAAAAAGAACATGTTTTTGAACTTACTTTTCTGATTTTACATTTTAAAAAGTTTGTTAGTCAAAATTTGCAGTTTTTTTAAAAAAATGCAGTTTGGTTAATAATTAAAATTTAATTTGGGAAACGGCTGGCTAAAATGCATATATTCATGAAAATAAAGTGAGACATATGTTAAGAAAAATTACTTGCAAAAATTGTGTACCCTTGATAAAATTGCAAACAAAGTGAGTATGGAATAACAAGCATCAGAAAACATACAAATGTACTGTGATCTTACATATGATAAAATGAACTTGACATATTCTGAGAAATGACCCAAACTTGACCTGTTCTCCAACTGAAAACCTGAAAAAGAAATTTACGGATTTGCCCATTCCTTCCAGAACAGTTCACATAGATTTTTGCCAAAAAAAGGAGCAGCCAACTACAATTTTCACTTTCAGCAGAAGGTCCACAAGCAGCACTGTTGTGTAAGACATTCATTCAATAGTGAAACACTTGCTTTCCACACTTGTGGAAGATCAAAGGGTCCATTCTTAATGGACCTGAGAAATATCTGCCTAAAATCCTGGCAGCTGTGCCAACCAGAGTTGAAAATACAAGCCTAGAGGATGGTGTGTTCTGATTTGGTTTAAGGGAGTTTTTCTGTGTTCCTAAAGCCTGAGGAATAAGAAAGTAAAAGAGCATTGGCTGTAACAACAAGGAGTGATGATACTGGTGACCATGTGAGATGGTTTGTGATAGATGAATAATCAGTATAGACAGATATTTTTCTTTGCCTAAGGTCAGCTCAGAACACAATGACTTTCAGCACACTGTTGTTTAGCCAGCACTATAAACTCTGGCTTTTAACCTTTGGGACTTGACTTGAAACCACAGGAAGGGCTAAAGGAAGCCATCAGATCTATTGTATGCAACCTGTGCATTTTGCTCTCATTCTCCCAACCTTTGGAAGTCAGCCACTCAATCGTATCCTCAGCTCATCAGCGCATAACTTTTCTCTTTCAAATGCACTGAGGCCATTAGATTTCTGGAGAAAAGTCAGATTTAAATACATTTATCTTAATAAATGGAAAAGCAAGTGTTGCTTAAAGCAAATATTCAGCGCATGCAAGGTTGACATCAAATTTATTTTCAAGACTTAAAAGCTGGCCTTACTTAAATCTGTCTCGGCCTTGGATCAAATGAATGTGGTCGTCCCAACCTAGCCCCCAGTGACTCAAAGTCCACATCACCCGTTCACAGCCTCATTTGTCACAATTGGCAGTATCTGCTCATCAGAAAATGATTAGAGGAGCTAGGCCTTTGCGGAGTTGGCTCGAGGTGCATGGGGACGCATGTTCAAGGACTCTCCTTGCTCTCGCAAGCCTTCTCCATTCAAATCCCATTTTTTTTATAAGCCAAATCAATTCCAGGCTAAAGCTGAGAATGAATTTTGATCTCATTTAACACAGCGCTCATGTGTTTTGTGTTCAGTTGTCTTTGTAAAAATGTGGTGTGTGAACCTCAAAGCTTTCTCTTTCTTTGGCTCGTATCCATTATGGAAACGGATTCTGGATATTACTCTTGAAAAACAACAACAACAATAATAATAATAAAAATGACTACAACGGTTGGAGAGGAAAGTACATCATTTGCAGGGGAAAACATTGTTGGCCTTTTCCTACAAAGATGCTACAAATCTGATCATCCCATGAAAATGAGGGCAATGGATCTTACCATCCATCACATCTGAAAAGCTAAGTGAGAAAGCCTGAATTAACTGGGTTGCTTCTTGGAATGGAAGGTTAAGGAGAGAAGGAGAAAGAGGGAGGGAAGGGTTGTTTGCATGTAGAGTTTCTGCCCAGATAGCATGAACTGAAGTGAAGGAAGATTTTCTTACCTTTCTTCTCTTAGTGATACCTGCTCCACAATCACCCTTGTTTGAAGGGCATCAGCAAGAGTTTTTGGTGCTCTCTGAGTGTGGTTATTTTCCTGCAGATGTTTCATTTCCCAAATTAGGTAACCTCACCAGTGCTAGTGATGATGGATTAGCACTGATGGTATTACTAGCTAGGATAATGAAAAATTTAAAGAAAACAACCAATCTCAGAGAGCACCAAGGACCCCTCATTTCAATTCTGAACAACAAATATTCTCCTTTATTGGGAATCTTTCAGCCATAGTCTGAAAGCCATCCTGCTGTATCAGTACATACCACATATGATTCCCAGTTCATTCCGGTGGCAGTGTTAGTGATCAGTGGGTTGTTTTAATATAAATCTTATTCTTTGTCATTGCCTTATGATCATGTAATAGATTTCAAAATAAAGATCCATAGTTGTCATAATAGCAGAGTAATAATAGCCCATTTTAATTATGCATTTTTGTACAATTAAATGTGATACGGGATGAATAAAAAGAGAGCTTATCCATTATTTCTATGAATGCTGGCTGGATTCTGTTCATGAATCCATGGCAAGAAAACATCATGATTTTGTAATTATTCTGGATTAATTTGCTCTATTTTGGTTTGAAGTATAATTACTGGTAGTTCAGACTTAATCACAAAGGGCAATTGATTTCCAAAATGGGAATCTTAAGGTGTTTTTATAAAGTTCTTGACATACATAGGTAGGGATTTAACCAAGGATAACCATGGCTGCCAATCTTTTACCTGATCCATATAGCTATATCTTAAATAGAAGTTTGAAACAGCAAACAGTATCAGGTGACACTGAGCTCACAGAACAAAGTGATTTATACAAATCAAGCTTCTGATAAAAACAGCTGCTAACAGAAACAATTGATGCAAGATTGTGATTAGTATTTCTAGTATTCTCCATTCAAGCTGAGGTGGTGGATTATTATCCTAGAAGAAGAAAAATGCTTATTCTGTTTTCTTAGTGATTTATTGAATTAGTGCCATGCAGCCAATCGTATGTATTTATCAGAGGAAGACTTTTTTGATACTAGGATCACAGCCTTTTTGTTACGAATACAAAGATGCACTGTGCTTTTCTCATCTCAAGAACAAGGTTTAAAGTTAAGGCTTCAGAACTTGGTTTACAATGTTGTACATAAACTGGACAGTCCATCAACTTTCAGCCTCCAGTCCAAACAAACAGTGGAGCAATTACTATGTTCTTCATCCCTTGGCATTTGTGGATCTGAGGTGACCTGTGACTTATAGTCACACTAAACCTATTATGAGCACTATTCTGACCTAACACTGTTCAGATTAGCTTTGGGTAGTTGTCAAAGACTCCAACATTTTTTGAGTAGTTGCAATCAGATGTCAGAATCCTGCCTTGGCATTGTCGTGGATTGCACTGGGTGAGTGGTTTCTGTTGATGATCCCACAAATCTGTCATAGCATAATATATTAATGCACTTACTATTTTATCTAAATACCTGATGCTTTGACTTCCTGCCTGTCCAGCTTTCAGATTAAATTACATTAAGCCAGAGTTCACGAATATGTGTGTGAGAGAGAAAAAAAACACCACAGGAGATCCGGCTGTCAAAGGCAAAAGATACATAAAGGCCTTGTCTTCTTTCTTTTGTGTGTGTGTGTGTGTGTGTGTGTGTGTGTGTAAGTAATAGAGTTGAACAGAACCAGACCTTAAAAGTGTGCAATATCATAGTGTTTTCTCTCCTTTAAAAAGAAAACAAAACAGGGGAAAAAAACCCACCCTTTTTTGTGTACGTGTTAAGGCAGCATTTTTTCTTTGTGAGGCCTTGCTGTGAAGTTCTAATATGTCACCATTCAAATGTCAGCAGGCTGTTGGAAAGGAAGCTAATAACTTAAACCTTTGAGAGCTGCCAACAAGAGAGGTAATTCAGATTGTAGAGAGAATGCCATTGTGTTCTTGGGGGAAATAGATTTCAGGAATGAAACATACTACTTGGAAGCATTTATCTTTTGTGTGAGCAGGCAGAAAGCGGTGGTGGTGGGAGAATATATATATGTATATATATGAAACCCAAAAGATGGTTTGGCAAAGATAGCTCTGAGGGAGGAAAAGGGAGTTGACAGTAGTGGGAGTGAAAGGTCCAGAAGTTCCTGGTTTCTGTTTTATTGGGAAAACATGCATAGCTTACAGTAGTCAGTCTGCTTTACTATGATTAATGCTTTTTTTCCCATATAATTTTTGATTTTTGAAAAGCGTTCATTGTGTGAAAATGTGATATTTATAGTCAAATTCCTCCCCCCAAATCATTCCATACCAACCATTCCATCTTCAGGTGGAAAGAAAGAAAAAAGAAAGGAAAGGAAATGGAAAGGAAAGTAAGGAAAAGAAGGAAGGAAGGAGGGAGGGAAGGGAAGGAAGGAGGGAAGGAAAGAGAGAAAGAGAGAGAGAAAGAAAGAAAGAAAGAAAGAAAGAAAGAAAGAAAGAAAGAAAGAAAGAAAGAAAGAAAAAAAAAAAACACCCTGAAGCATGCTCATTATGTAGATTTGGGGTCTCCCTCTTTGCCCTCCCCCCAAAAAAAACATAATTGTGGTCAAGCTTTTTCTCAAAAATAAACAATTGTGTTTTAGAGCCACCTACTGGAGGTTTGGAAGAATTACATAAAATATAATGGGATTTATTTTTCCTTGTCTTCCAACTGAACTTTTGCCATCGGTGTTGGCAACAAAAAGCCTCTGTCCTCCCCTTGAATTTTGAAAAGTAGGGCTTTTTCTCCTTAGGTCTGTTTCTTCCTCTCCATGCACTTGCTTCCGTTTCATTTAAATAAGAACAAAATATGCCTCCGATTAGGCTTAGAAAGGTTTTGTGTAATTTCTGACCACAAGAAAGGTGGAGAAAAGCTGTCATCCTAAGGTTTTCTGTTGAATGGAAGAATTTATTTATGTATATATTTATTTGTATGCCACTTTCATAATTTTTATAAATAACCTAAGTGAACATACCCAATACTCCTTCCTCCCTTTCTTTCCCCCACAATAGCAACCCTGTGAGGTGGGTTGGGCTGAGAGAGAGTGTTTGGCTTTCATGCCTACGTCAGGACTAGAACTCACAGTCTCCTGGCTTCCAGCCTGGTGCCTTAACTATTAGACATTAAGAGAATATCTTTCTAGTACAGCAGCTCTTTTGCTGAAATGGACTTGAAACTTTGCCTTGAGAAGATATGAGATCCAGTAAAACATTGCCTTAATGCCACTGGAGCCTTGCATTTTTTCCCCTTATGTTTCAGAACCTTGAAATGTTATTGGACTGTAACTCAACATCAGCTCCAGATAATAAGATCTGTGGTTAAGGCATGCAGTCCAACAACATCTATAGAAAAGTTGTAAAGTTCCCAGCCCACTTGTATCCAACTATATGGTATAGTGTTATTGGTAACTTATAGTTTTGGGGAAGATTTATAAACCATCTTTCTCCAAAGGCTTTATGGAAGTCATTTGTCAGTTGGCTGCTTCTAGGAGGTGTGTGTGTATGTTTTATTTGTTACTTAACTTTCTGGGAGCAGCCAAGCTTTACTAGATGCTATCTTCTATATAGTCAGATAAGAAGAATTTGAATGTATTAGTTTCCTTGTTTGGCTAACCAAGAAGAAAGCCACCTTTTTCCAGTGAACTGTTTGGATATCTCCTTTCAAAGGAAGATTTCTGATTTGTTAATGAACATTCATAATATTCTGATTATCACACAGCCCACTTATGAGAATATTTTAAAGAAATCAATCTTTATCATGGTCACAGACCAGCAGTACAAATAAAAGCATTTAAAACAATAATACAAAGATAAAAAGAACAGGCAAAATAATGTATTATAATCAGTGGGCAGTAAAGTCTGCCTAATTTTGCATATAGTATAACAAAATTTGGCCACTTTCAAAGAAGCTACTTTGTGCTGATAACAGCAACTGTACATAAAAGGAATATTTCCCCGTGTATTTTATTAGGTGAGGTGTTATAAATTGAGTCTGTGAGTCCTTGTGGAAGATAGAGTATAGCAGGACATTTTTAAAAAATATTTTTTTGTTTTGCATTGGCTTCTGGTTTTTTTTTTACTTTTTAATGATCTCTCAAGTTACTGTGTGCCAAATGAAATATTTCTGCATGAATCTTACCATGGTAAGATTTTAATTTCCACTTTTAATTTCCAACCAGTAATTTCCAACCAAAGGTTACTCCAAACTTTCCTAGCTTATTTAATGGAATAACTCAAGACCAACTACAATTGACATACTGAGCTATAGCTTTTATTTTTTGCTTACATTTAGGATTGCAACCCAAAATTTTTGTAAAAGGTGTCTCTCTCCATTTTTCTTTGCTTGTTCTTGGTTGTTCATCTGCAATTTTGTCTTTCAGATATACTACAGAGTAGTAAGAGACATTGAAGCTGGAGAAGAGCTCCTTCTGTTCATGAAGACCGACAATTATTTACATGAAGAGATGGCTCCTGACATTCATGGTTAGCAGATTCTGAAGTATTTACACCAGAAACTCCCTAACCTTTAGAGTAAATTTGTCCTCTTCAATTGGCAGAAATCCATTGTGAACTGCAATTCATTTGCCAATTCATTTGCTTTGCAGAGGAGCGTCAATATCGGTGTGAAGATTGTGACCAGCTGTTTGAGTCCAAAGCAGAACTGGTAGACCATCAGAAATTCCCCTGCAGCACTCCCCACTCAGCATTTTCAATGGTGGATGAAGAATTTCAGGCAAAACTTGACAAGGAGAATGATCTCCATGATATGCATGACATCCAGGAATGCAAAGAGTGTGACCAAGTATTCTCTGATGTGCAAAGGTAGGGGCTGGGGATTTTTCTTTTAAACCAGTTATATGTAAACAGTAGCTTTCAAACAGATCAAAAGTCAGTTTTGCACTATAATACTATATAAACAGACAGCTGCTGCTATGTGAGAATGGTCCATTCTCCTTTGCTGGACGTTTTCAAACAAAGGTTGGAAGTCATCTGTTAAAGAGGTTGCACTGAGCATCTATGTATCTGCACTGGTTTGTATTGTATGGCCCTTAAGATAGCTTCCATATCTATAATATTGAGGTGTAATAATATTGGGCATCAAATTTATCATCCTGAGAATGTCTGCTTTAAAAGCAAAATCTGATATTTATCTCTGCTGAAGTTCCTTCTACTGTAAGTAATGGTATGCAGAAATAGGAGATTGGGGGAAGAAATGCTATTTAGGAATAATCAGATAATAGAAAGTATAGCCTGCAGCTGCATAATGGCTAGAGAAAGATATTCAGAAATGAATCTCCATAACTTCCCAGACTATAAAAGGGATGGTGGGAGTTTTATACTATTAGATTTCCAAGTTTCTGTTAATGTAGGCTTATGCTGAAGTAGAATTAGCTCATCTGGTTGAATTTCTGTCTGGTCCACTTGGGAAGGCTGATATTCTGTCTAGTGGTTTTCCAGATACTTGCAACCGAGATATAGTAGCCCAAGCCTTAGTTTCATGATTCAGTAATCATCTAAGTCAGTGGAATTATTCAATATAAGGTCCCTTCATGTGTTTTTGTGACATTTTTTTGTAAGTACAGCTGAAGCAAAAGGTGTTAAGAGTTTGGTAAAAAAGAACATCAGTGCATTGAAAAGATTTGGCCATTGTCAAAAGACACAAGAATTAAGCAGAACAAAGAATATCTTTTTTTTTGTCTATGTGTCTCAGCACTCTTTTTTTGGAGAATGCTCCACCTTTGGTGGAGAATATTAAGTTCTAATCAAGATAAAAATGGACTTACTGTGTTTCCCCGAAAATAAGATCCTGTCTTATATTTTTTTGAACCCTGAAATAAGCGCTTGGCCTTATTGCCATGCACTCAAAAGCCCGATCGGGCTTATTATCAGGGGATTTCTTATTTTGGGGGAAACAGGGTATTTCAGACACCTAATTAAAGATATCTCATTTTCTTCATTAATTGAACAATCTATACATTGTGTTGGAATAAATATTCATGATTAAAAATAAGTTCTGAGGTATCAGAAACAGCTTTTCCATTTTTAAATGAGACATAATGTAACTATTTTAAATATGGTATTTGTTCTGTGGAATTTTATTAAGAAATACTAAAATATTGCTATATTAAGAAAAACAATTGGCACCTTTTGATAAATTAAACCATGTTTTTGATATCTATCATTTATAATAAACAATGGATTAAATATTGAAATACTGATTAATGGTATTTTAACAGCAACTATATAAATACTTTGTCTTTACAAAGACTAGTGATACAAAAACATAATAAAAATATGTCATAACATTCAGTCACTTATTGTGGGCAACAGTTATGAGTGCAATCAAAAAGATGAATCCGATATCTCACAATGAGCAACTATGAAAAACGGTTCTATTGATTTAAGGAAATAATTGGGCAAGCAGTTACCATCCAAATGCAGAGTTAGACTAGAGGAAAATAAATATTTCCTACTCAACATTTTGAACACATGCTCAGCCCTTCCTTTCTTGGAAAACTCATAGTAATAGATGGGCCTAATAATTCTTTAAAATCATTTGTAGCAATCCTAACTCAGAACCTCAGAAGGACCAGTAAGCCGCCATACCTTTGAGCAACATAAAAGCAGGTTCTCACAGATCAGTCTGCAAAATATAATCAGAAAGAGTCATAATATTTCACCCTGTTACTTCCTTTTAAGAGGCATTGGATCAATTGATCACAGGGCTGAGAATTCTCAAGAAGGTCAGCCGAACGTTTGGAGATAATCCATAATTCTTTCCCTTTCCCTGTGGCTGCATCACAACCGCAAATAGGTACTTGGGATTGTAGACATCTAATGTTGATGTATGGAGAAAGGGAAGAAGCAACTTTTTGAGAAAACTTCCTTATAGAACAGTATCAACAATTGCATTCATTTATAAATAACATCCCAGGTTTTAAGGTTTGGGGGTATTGTTGACCTGAGAAGTAATTTAGGTTCTTGTCCATCATGAAAGCAGAGTGTGGAGTGAGAGTTGGAGTATAAATGAAATCTGATTTTCAGGCAAGAAGTCTCTTCTGAGTATTCAGCTGAACACGTTGACTGCTAGAAATTGCATATTGCTAACAGAAATGCAACCTTGAGGAAAGACGTCTGGACTTTGCAGAACAGATGGATGATTATTGTACATTTCTTGTGCTTAAAAGCCCTCTCTTCTTTTGGGAAAGCCAGTGAGGGTATTAAAGGCTCAGAACAAAGGCCAGCGGGAGAAAAAAAATCAGAAGAAGAGAAATCATACTTTTCCCACAAGGAAAAAGGGAGAAATGAGAAACAGGGCAGCTTCTTTGAAAAACGTTTAAATTATTTAAAAGCCAATACATGACAGAAACAGTTCAAGACAGAAAGGTATGAAGAAAATATTCTATTTAAAAAAAAATTGAGTCACAGATGGAATTGCTGGGACAAGCACATATGCTTGGGGGCATTTGTAATTAATAAGAAAGAACATATCGTGAGTTAGCAATGGAATAATAAGGAGTAGGTGACAATAAATTTCAGATGATTGATTTTAAAAGAAAACAACAGTAATATTAAATAAGGTGAGAATCCTGACTTGTGACTAAATATAACCGATTGGAGTCTTGAGACGTGAATGAAAATAAAAGCAAGAAAAGGCCCATTGTTTATTAGCTTGTTAAGAGCATATTCACTTTTCCACAAAAAAAGATTTTTGAACAGTAAACAATGATTGAGAGCACTAGAACAGATACCATAAAAACCAGGGTGTGCAAAGATATCTAATGCCAATCTAAAATAAAACACAATCTAAAAAGTAAAAATAAGATGAAGAAGCTTGGTATTTACATGTTGATATAAAATGTTATTTTTTTCTGGATTTGATTGGGTAAAGGAAATCAGGAGACGTATGATGAAAATGGAATAACATCTTTTAGAGGCTGTCTTTATGATCACCTCCTATTAATTAAAACATGTTCACATGAAGAAAAGAAATAAAACAGAACAAACATTTCTTGTTCCCATATGGGATGATTGAATGGTTGAATGTATGGCATCTTTCTCCTGTTCTTTCTTGAGGATCTCAAGGTAGCTTCATTGGGGATCTTTTTTCATTTTAACTCCCTAACAGAAATCCTGAGAGCCAGTTTGGATTGACAGCCTTGACTAGCCCAAAGTTATTCAGTGAACTTCCATGACTGAGAGTGAAAACAAATTTGGGTGTCTCCAGACCAAGTCTAAAATTTTAATTATTACTCCAAACTGACTCCTATCCACACCAAGACACAAAAAAGCTTCCAAGGATGTAGAATTAAAGGTGTGATTCAAACAATTTAAAAAAGGGGGTCCCCCCCGTTTAATCTTTAAACAGAACTTTTATTAAAAAATTCTGATGCTCCAGGAATGTCTTCCCTCTCTTTTGTTTAATATTTCTTCATTTTCCCCTTTATTCTAAACGAAAATCATAAATAAAAATGTGTCTTTTTTAAAAATAAAGATGTCAGAGACTTCCCAATAAAATTATTAAGGTTCATTATACCGGCCACAGAAAAGATAGTTCTAATTATTTTCTGATTGATTTTTTTTCCAGTTCTCTGAACTGAAATAACTTTTGTTCTGAGTATCTAACTTCTTGGGTGTAATAGGGAAAATATCCCTATTCTGATTCAATCTTATAGAGGCTTTTGGTTATACCTCTACAGCTTGGAAAAGCACATGCTGTCCCACACAGAAGAGCGGGAATATAAATGTGACCAATGTCCCAAGGCCTTTAACTGGAAATCAAACTTGATACGTCACCAGATGTCCCATGACAGCGGGAAGCACTACGAATGTGAAAACTGCGCCAAGGTACAGTGAATTTGAAGGATATGTGGGAGGTTTTCTGTTTTGCGGTATTTAGAACAATAGCATAACCTTTATGTCTATGGAAATTCTCAGTCATCCAGGTGGTTGTCCCAAAAATGCTTTTTTTCCCCTAAAGGCAACTAGACTGTTTTTCTTTGAAAATGTTTTGTTCTCACCAAAGAACTCCTTCAGTTTTGACTGAATGGTGGAGGATGTAAGGATTTATATTCCTTGTAGTCATCTGGTCATTAGTACTCTTTCTGAGAGTTGTTGAGGCCACTTGGAAGTTTATTTGTGCCTTCTGGGTCACCTGAATAATCAAAAGAGGGGAAGTCAGCAGTTCCAAGATGGTTCCATACCCATTTGCTTTATTCAGAAGGCACAAATAGACTACTCTTTTGAAGACAGCAAAGTCTGCATTCTGGACAGAGACGACCTCTGTTTTGAAATAGGGGTCAAAGAGGCCATCTACATTAAGACTGAACAGCCCTCTCTCAACAGAGGAGGAGGGATATGATACCACCTATGTCCTGTTTACAACACAGTCCTTTCAGATGTTCCAAGAAGATTCCCCACCCATTTGCACTATTCAGATGACCCTGAGGGCAGAGATAAACCTCCAGGGGGGGGCTCAACAACTCTCAGAAGGAGTGCTAACGACCAGATGACTACAAGGAATATAAATCCTTCCATCCTCCACCATTCAGTCAGAACTGAAGAAACTTGGATGAGAATTGAAACATCTTCAAGGAAAAACAAAGGCTAGTTGTCTTTCAAAAAAAAGCACCTTTGGGACAGCATAGCCGTTAGCTCTGAAATGCCTGGGCAACAACCTCATTGATGTATCACATACTTAATTACCTTTTTTTTTAAAAAAAAAAATCCTCTATCTTAATCTATAGTGTCCTTTTGAGCTCAACTCATAGGCCAATCGCAACTTTCTTGGCAATATGATGGCTTCAAGTTAAGACAGTTCAACATTACTCACTGATTTTATGTTCACTGTAGCTTTGTTCCATTTCTTCTTTTATTTATTATGCAGGAAAATTCATGTGTGTTTTAAAATAAAACACATGCACTTTTCTGATGTACAGATATTAAATATTTCGCAGGTTTAAAACAATAAAGAATCTCAGAATTTAATAAAAATGGATATTAAAATATACTTCTTGTTCTGGTTAGCATATGAGATAAAAGAGATGCAAAATCTATCCCACTTTCATTTTAAGAGTGTAGAGTTGAAATGCTTCCTTATGTATAAATGATCCATGGCTACATAATAAAAGGTAAAATGCCCTTAAAAGATCTGTGACTGAGGTTTCTCCTTGATGATGCAAATTTTGTAGGTAAAGTTTTATCTGATGTGTTGTTCATTTTTTTGTAAATGGGATAGTATTAATCTGAAGCCTATCTGGTTCAATAGCCTTTAATTCAGTTTGCTAAAAGGATACTATGTATGTAAGGTAGTCCTTGACTTATGACCAGCCCCTTAGTAACTGTTCAAAATTACAATGGACCCCAAAAAGATATTTACTCCTAAATTTGAAGTTCCAATGGCTGCTCCCCCCCCCCCCGTGGG
>JANHFM010002042.1:87787-97835 GCA_032468115.1 Grayia smithii
GCACATTCTTGACAGATTTTTCCTTCCTCCCTCCCTCCCTCCGCCTGTCTCCTTCCTTCCTCCATCTCTCCTCCCCATCTTCCTTCCTCCTCTCTCTGCCTTTCTCCTTCCTTCTTTTCTCCTTCCCTCCTTCCGCCTTACTCCTTCCTTCCTCCCTCTCTCCCCATCTCCTTCCCATCCATCCATCCATCCATCCAAAAATGAGTCCAGACAGCTTACAAAAACAGCATACAAAAAATCATAGGATAAGTATGCATTAACAAATCAGCTTCATGCTCTTATTGCAGTAACAACAAGTATATCACTTAACAGCCCTAACATGCATCTTCACTATACCTTTCCCCTACCTTTGAGTCTATTAATGCCTGCTTAAATAGCCAAATTTCTCTTACTTGTCCAAAATTAACAACACAGCTTATTTCTAGGTAGAGTTGATTCCATAGGTGAGAAGCTCTTTTTTCAGATTCTCACCCTGCCAGATTCCCATGTTGTATCTTAAGTGGAGTGACCCAGGAACTCTTAGTATGGGTTTTCTTCCAGAGCACTTAAGGAAGGCATTGTCTACTTGGAGATGGCAATCCTGCAGTTATCTAGGCCCTAAGTCCAATGTAGGGAGGACTTTTGCTATTTGCAGATTACTGTTAGAGCTTTAAATAGTATTGGGAAACAAACTGGTGTTTCTAGGAGATCAGAATTAGGCCAGGTGATTTAAGAAGCCCCATGGAGACCTGCCTCAGTGAAATTTAATCTAGACATGCTTCCTCATTCTGAGGAATGTGATGGTGTCCCTTCAGGGTTTTCCCCCCTTAGCCTACCTGATTCATGATACAGTCCCCAGGTTGCATCTTACGCCTTTGGTCTATATTCATCTCATCTGGAGAGCATAGATAGTACTATGTTCACCTCATCTGGATCCTGAATTGATAGCCTGTTCTTAATTATATCATCCATCCTTGGATGTTGAGATTGTTGTTTATTTGCACCTGTGGGATGATCTGTCTCGTATTGATCAAGTCATTGAATTTGACAGTGTCATAGTTTTCGAAGTAGCAAAATAATTTTAGAACTAGAGCAGCAAAACATAATTACAGATGTTTTGAAACATAGATGGGATTGTATCTATAGATATCAGAATCTAATATTTTCTTTTGCTTTCCCTTAATTACTAGCATAATTAATAAAGCTCTCTGTTTTGATCTCTGATAATCACATTTGGACAGTGAGAATGGGCCAAGTTGGATATTTTGGTTTATTGTTTGCAAAATGCTGTTTTAATTTTATTTTTATTTTTTTGCTGTCATGTTTGTTTTCTTTGGCACAGGAGTAAACATGGCGCCACAAACTATATTCCAGAACAGTTTCTAGATGACTTCATTGACCTTGTAATTTGGGGTCATGAACATGAATGTAAAATATCTCCAACCCGAAATGAGCAACAACTTTTCTATGTTTCTCAGCCAGGAAGTTCAGTGGCTACATCTTTGTCACCAGGGGAAACTGCCAGAAAGTATGTTCTTATGTGTTTCATTAGTTTGCATTGTATATTATATTCTTAAATGCTGTATATAATAATTGATACAGCTCACTGGGTAGCTTAAGAGAATTCCTTTTTCACAATTCAGGTTCTCTCACAAGGTTGTTAAATAATCAAAAGGGGGAATGACAATATTGAAATTGCCTTTATCTTCAATATTGACTCAGACTTCCATTCTTCCGAGGTCGGTAAAATGAGGACTCAAATTGTTGGGGGCAATATGCTGACTCTGTATACTGCTTAGAGAGGACTGTAAAGCGGTATATAAGTGCTATTGCTATCTGCTTAGAAAATGGAATATAAGTGTAAGAAACAATTTGGCCTACTTCTAGTTATTAAACACAATAAACCATCAGTTGCAGTGAGATAATGTGACTGGATGTAAGTAAAAGAGTTACTTCATTATGCACTTATGTAAATCTTAGGGCTGATTTTTTGATGATACTACTATTACTATTACTGAAGTGCTTCTGGGTTGAAAGGATTGGTGATATCCAAGGGGTGCCCAGTTGGAAGCTTTCATTTCCCCATTAAGGTAACCATCTACTTGCAGTCACCCGCTTTCAAACTGCTAGGTTGGCAGGAGATGGAGCATATGACGGGAGCTCATCCCATCCTGTGGTAGCAACCAAGTCTCGAACGTGAGCCTGCCAATCGTCAGCCCAACATCCTAACCTCATGAGCCACCACGCACCTTACTTTTTCATGTTTCTAGATGGGTGTTCTTGGCCATGGATCTTGATCTGCTCCATCTCTGAGGGTTCCATTTTTATTGCCATTGCTTTCTGCCAAATTCTGTGGCTCTTCTGAAATTCTGTCACATTGCCAAGATGTAAACAGCTTTCGTTTCCATGCCTTCCAGACATATTGGCTTGTTGCACATCAAAGACAAAAAAATGAAGATGGAGAAGATTCCTCTTCAGACCGTACGGCCTTTCTACCTCGAAGACCTTGTTCTGGCTGACCACCTGAACAGTTTTTCCCCAGACGACCCAAAAGTCACACAAGTAATACAGGATTTCTGCATGGAGAAGGTAATGATTTTTTAAAAAAATGCATACAGGTATTATTCTTACTATAGGACCATGGTGAACCTAAGGCACGTGTGCCCAAAGTGACACCCAAAGCCATGTTGCCCAGTGTGTACGGCCTTGCCTGTTTGTCTTCCGGGTTTCTGGCGCGCATGTACCCGCAAAGATCAGCTGTCCTTCACATGCGGCAGTGCCGAAAACTGGTATGTGCATGCCCGCTAACCAGCTGATTGTCAGTTGCGCATGTGCGCCAGAATCTGGAGGTTCAGCTTTTCCGGAGTGCAATCCCTTCATGCGTGCGGCAGTGCCAAAAAAACGGCCTCCACATGCATGCCGGCCAGCTGATTGTCGGGTGCGCATGCGCTCTAGAACACAGAAGTTTAGCTTTTCCGGAGTGCAGCTCCAACACGCATGCGTGACGTTTCCATGCAACCTTTTCAGCACTCGGTGCCCAAAAAGCTCCCCATCACTGCTATAGGACTAGATGTGGTACTAGATAGAAGCCAATATGAGGTAAAGTGGAGTTCTTTGTAAACAAAAGAACTTTTCTGCATTGTCACTCAAATCTCATTGTTCTACACCAGGGGTGTCAAACTGGCAGCCCCACGAGCCAGATGCGTCATGCGTGGGCCAGGCCCACCCCAGTTCATGAAGGGGGAAAAAGTCACAAAACGTCACATGATGGCAATGTGACGCCGCGAATTTGACACCCATGTTCTACACACAGACAGACAAGCGCACACTATTATGATCATAGATAACAATGTAGGACAACGTTTTCGGCTGAGAGCTTATAGAATAGAATAGAATAGAATAGAATAGAATAGAATAGAATAGAATAGAATAATAGGACAGGAGAATAGAATAGAATAGAATAGAATAGAATAGAATTCTTTATTGGCCAAGTGTGATTGGACACACAAGGAATTTGTCTTGGTGCATACTCTCTCGAAAAGATACATTTGGCATGAATCATAAGGTACAACACTTAATGATAGTCATAGGGAACAAATAAGCATGTATATATGTATATATAAAATTGTAGGTGTCAAAATTTCACTGTAAAAAGCAGTCTTCTCCAACCTGGTGCCCTCCACATGTGTGGAGAGGCTGGGTGCTCACTATCCATTTATTTGTTATATAGGTAGTCCTTGACTTACACCCAACTATTTAGTGACCGTTCAAAGTTATAACAGCATTTAAAAAAAGAGACTTATGACTGGTTTCACACTGACAATTTCAGCATCCTTGTGGTCACGTGATCAAAATTTGGACACTTGGCAACAGGCATGTATTTATGACAGATGCACTGTCCTGGGGTGATGTGATCACTATTTATAGCCTTCCCAGCTGGTTTCCAGCAAGCAAAGTCAATGGGGGGAACTGGATTTGTTTGAAGATTTCATGATTCACTTAACTGTAGTGATTTGCTTAAAAACTTGGCAAAAAAGATCAAAAATGGGGCAAAACTCATTTAACAACTGCCTTGCTTAGCAACAGAAATTTTGGGTTTTGTTCTGGTCCTAAGTCAAGAACTACCTGCAATAAACTTGTGTTGACAAAAAGTTATTCCTCTTTATCTTTCATCTGCGGCACTAAAAAATCTGGTCTGTCATCCAATATTTATCCATCTTGATTGAATCATGACAAGATCATTCTCATTTTAATGTTTGCAGAGTAGAGAAAAGAAAGTTAACTGATCCACTTGAAGCTTTAAAGGAAAAGTATTTGAGACCATCTCCAGGGTTTTTATTTCATCCACAAGTAAGTATTTTTTTTAATATAATTAAAGTATTAAGGTTGTAAACAAGCATGTTGATTCACAGGCGCAGGTGCACAGGAACAACTGGAATTTTAGTCAAGGTCAGATTTCCTAAAAGGCAATTTTTAGTGACTCGAGACAAATAAAACTCTTTCATGTAGCATTGTTTTAATCTTCATGATGTTTTTGCAGGAAGGTTACAAACATAATTTAGACAACTGTCAAATGCCTGCATATACTTGGTGTCATGATATGGCTAAATAGCAGCTGTTCTCTTTAAAATACCCTGTCATTTAGACTGTACCCAAATATGTATTTTGTTGGACTTAAAAAATTATAAGGAAAAAAAAATTCAAAACCACATTAGGCATTAACCAACCTTTAAATGCTACTATAATCATCTTTAAAAAGTCTTTAAAGTTCAGAATCTATACTATGATATGTTTGCACTCCCTAAGATTTTGCAGAGTTAGATCAAGTCTCAGACCCTGGGATAGTGAATCACTTCTGTATTTGATATTGTTACAGTTATTAAGGAGTAAAAATTGGAAGGCAGCTTTGTCATAAGCAGATACATCAGTTTAGACATAAACCATGATCTGCTATTCTGATTCTGTGTCCTGTATTTTTTAAAAAATAGTACTGTATGTAGCTTTTATCTGTAAGTTCTTGTGCATTTTATACAATCTTGTATTGCTGTAAATTTGCCTCTTTTTGCCTGATTAGGTCGATATGGCTACTTCTGGACTGCATTAATGTAGCAGCTTAGCAAAAGAATTAGATTTTTTAAGATTTAGAATCAGAGTCATGGTTATCAGACTGAACTGGGTCAGGTTGCCAGCAACCGTAGACTTCAGCAAGTTGTACCATTTAATATTATGAAAAGTTGTACAGCTTGATACTCAAATTTCTTTCACACTTATTGTCTGTAAGTAGATAATGGCTTGAATCCAAACTTAGTAATGGGTAGATGATTAAAGAAAAATTCATACTTTCTTCCAGAACTCTGGCCTAAGGTAACCAAGACAGAAATAACCGTTGAATTAAATGAATTTGAAATATTCAGTAACCAATGCTTTGAGAAAGATAGCATAATATAGATAAAATGAAGGATTTTTTATAGGTATTTCTCTTTCCTCTCATTTCTATAGTTGCCAAAGTCCCATTTTGTATCTTACCTGTTTTGTACTGTTGTAGAAAAATATTGTATATAAAAACTGTTGTATCTTCAATCATATTTTTTTTGACAAATGTGTAATGCAGTAAGGTAGACATTTAAGTATGACAATTAAATGTAAGCCAGTGAATGGATTCTTTGATCACAGTAAGCTATGATGTATTGTATTTGATTTTGCATTAGTATGTATCCAGTTTTAAAAGGAGGTTTATGGCTTAATGTGCTGCACAAAACCAGCCAATCACAGCCTAGAGAAATGTGTGAATTAATGTGTTATAATAGCTAGATTGCTGGACAAGAGTGCTGGATTGTGTCATTCAATGGATGATCTTGATTCAATCACAAATTGTCAGCACAGCCTTTAGACATTATTGATCTGAACATAAATGGGCATTCTGTAGTATGAATCAAAGAAAGGCAGGAACTAATTGCATTTCTAGCAATAAAATAGTGATATTAGCAATATGATGTAGGCATTGGTGCAGAAATAGCACCAATTAAATTATATTTTGCCTAAGACATTCTAAGCTAAGTATCAGATAGCAATTTATATATCAGAGTTCAACTTCCAGTATATTAGGAGATCTCATGGAAATCAGAGTGTCCTTTAAATGGTTGTAGGAAATGGGATGAATGACAGGTTCATTTGATGTGCCAATGGTGCTTCACAGAATTCTCAGTCATTTTCCCATATAGGTTGGATTTTTTTGTTTTGGACCTTTACTTTTCCCATTAGGATTATTTTATGCATGATAGCAACTGTGAAAACTGTTGCTATCTGTGAATAGCAGATAGCAACTGTGAAAGTGTCAACACAATCTCTCTTACTACATTATAAAATATACATATGATTCCCCACTGTCCTGGGAAAAAGTTACCCCACAATATGAGAAGCTAATCAAATGCTAATAAAATACCTTCCTCTGTAAATGACTTATTATATGTATTAAGTATTAAGTTTTCAGGTTTGCTCCTGGTCCTAATTCCTAATGTTTTCGGTATTCATTTGCCTGCATTCTTTTTCTGCATAAGCTCTTGGAGCTTTTTATATATCTGCTCTTCTGCTTTACCTCTTTCCAACTCACAGTCTATGAAGCAGCCTTGCATTGTTTAGCATTTGACAGAATAAAATACAGCAAGCAAATAAAACATTTGCAAAGTTAGGGAATTGTCACAAGCAGCTGATGAGTTGAATGGAGGTGTGGGTTGGCTCATAGCATAAATTATGTAACTGCTCCGGATTATAATTTAAAATTTGATATGTATTAGTTAATAGAGGTGAACAATAAGTAATGACAGAAAATAAGTCTTTATACAAATCTGGATTTGCTGGTTTGTTTATCAGTGGGGGGAAAAAACCCAAAGAAACCAGAAATGGGAATCAGTTCATAACTGGATGACTATTTGGAGGAAGTGGAACAAACAGAAAGCATGGAAGAAAATACAGCATTCCATTATCCATTCTTATAATAATTGTCAAATTGTTTATATCTGTATATCTTCTCCTGGTAAAGTATAGTGTGAGTACAGTGGGATTATTGCTGGTTGAAAAGAGAGAATTACTCCCAGTGTTTATTTTAATCAGAGCCATCTCTACCATTAAGGAGAGTGAAGCATTGGTTTCAAGTAGCATTTCATTTGCGGTGGTATTCAGAATAGCAACGGAAGACAAAACTATTGCTACACTTAGTTTATCCTGGGTCTTCTAAGCTAATTGGAATGATGACTGCATAGTGGGAGCAGGTCACATCTTATTTTTCATTTCAGGAAACAGTTTGTCTGGAGGGAGGGTCAGTGTTTGGATAGTATGATAATATACGTAGATATATTAAGATCTATTTAATAATGCACATTCACAGACATAAAGGTGGATTCTTTTGCTAAACAATCTCCCCATTGCTCTAATGTTTATATCATGTAATTGTTAGAACTAAACAGTTAGCTTAATTTGTAATATCTTTTACTGTTACAGCTAAAACTTTTATTAAAAATATAATATATAAGAAAGAAAATTATTTGAACAGAGAGATTAGATTTTAAAAGAACAGAGAGATTAGAGTTTAAAAGAAAAGCATGAGCTTTAGATTTCAAATCACAAGTAGATTTTAAAAGTGGTGTAAAAGTGGTATAGCTTCCTGTTTTCTTTCACCCAGTTATCCTCTTTTTTGTGAACCAAATTTCTATCATCTGCTTTAGAGAATCCATCATCATGGTTATTGCTGATGCATGACAGCTAATGTCTCTGCAGATTGTAAGTGACCTTTGCTAGATGTTAGTCCTTGTAGCAAAAACAAAGAATTTTAACACCTTAAAGTCATATTTACTGTGTCATGAACAATGCATTAAATGCAATAATGAGTCCAAGTGCAGGAATAATCTGTTGTTTCTGTTTCAATTTTGCTCCCAGTTCCAAATGCCTGATCAAAGAACTTGGGTAAGTTTGTTATTTATTTATTCAATTTAAATACTGTAAACAAAATTGCATAAAACAACGCAATACAAGTAATAATCTGCTTCATGCAATGTCCTCATTAATGATTTTAGCTCTCTTAAATAATAACAGAGATTTGTTTTAATTTTCATCAAATTACTCAATCTTTAATTGTAAATTCTAATAAAAGGACATTTACTACAAAATACTATACATGAAATAGATTTTTCTATTGCATAGATTTTTGCTTCAGATAGATTTGTTGAGCTACAAAACTATCCAAAGCCCTTTGCTTATAGCAGTCTTAGTTGTACGTGATATTATTTTCTTCTGTATTAAGATTAAATAAAAAGAAAACTCCCATTGATGGTTGGTTACAATCAACCTAACATGACCTCTAGCAAAATTTTCTTATTAGATTCCTCAAAGACTTCATTGACAGAGCTTCTAATGTACTATCTTCATTGAAAAAAAAAGGTAAACAGAGTCATCACAGGAAATGTTTTATGACATTTTGTATAATGATAATATTTGTCATAAAAAGTTTTATAAAATTTGCCAAATTCAAAATTTCCAGAGATGGAAGGGGCCTTGGAGGTCTTCTAGTCCAATCCCCTGCTCGAACAGGAGACTCTATACCATTTCAGATCATCTAATCTGTTTTTGAAAGCCTCCAATGATGGAGCACTGACAGCTTCTCCTTAGTTCTAGATTGCTTCTCTCCTTAATTATATGTGCTACCGCATTGTAACCTCAGAGGCTCTCACCTTAGATAGGAAATCATACAGTTAAATACTCCATTGCAAGGGGAAAAAAAAATTTCAAATAAAACCCATATTTGACAAACACCGTGAAAACTGTTTTTGTGTTTCACAGGCTATTTGCCCTTGATGTCCATTAGGGTTTTTCTATGCCTCTTAAATAAATTCTAATATGAATGTTGGATACAACATTGATAGTATCCAACCTGATTTCTGAGAGCCAAATAAATACAAACAGTTCCCTACCCTTAATTACAGCAAAGCCTGCTTTTTTGGGTGCTCAGTAGTGGGAGCGAACGAGAATCCATACAGATTCGGGTCACCCAGCTATTTATGGTCTCTTAGGGATTAAAAGGGAAATAGAAATGCAGAGCACTTCCTTTTCTAAACATTTGTGTGCAGATACAGTCAACTCTTTATTTGGTTAATCAAAATTATAATGCTGCATAATATATACTTTTTTAAAAAAATCACTAAATACAGATTAGGAGCAGAGATAGCTTCATAATATGGCAGGGGAGGGAATTAAAATCTTTCCTGTCACCTTTTCTCCATCATATATCATTCATAAGAGAAAATGCTAGATAAAATGCCACTATTTTCTCTGAATTTCCTATAATTTCAGAAGCATGTAGTGGGGCTGAATCTTGTTTCTTGATATTTTGGATCCTCTGTTGCAATTACTTATGTCAGAGATATACATGAGATAAAGAGGACAAATACAGATATTAGTCCTTTAGCCTGTTTTCTTTGCTCTGTAACTCTAAATTATTTCTTATATTTTTCTTGCTTCTTAAAACTATCCCAGTTTAAAGTCCAAAAAAGTTTGGGAGTCTCTATTTTAACAATAGAGATTTATTTAGATTATTTTTTTGGTAGAAATGCAAAGTGGCTTTGCAGGTGCAACTTAAGAAATGTAGCTTGTAGCTTGTCCCCATATCCTACCAATTGTAGGTAGACTATAACTAAATATGCAAATTTGTTTGAACTTCTCAGTCTATATATCTATTGACAGACATAATTTTCACCATTTTGTCAAAGTACCAGGGTTGTTGTTGATCCCCAGAGATGTATTATTGGATATATTTTTAAAACAACAACAATGCTGTTTTAAAAGTGAGGAAAAGCAGTTTTCTTTCTTTCTCTGTTTTTTTTTCTACATGGCCTTTGAAAAATGTTTCAAAGGTGGTACAGAGAATATCTGAAACTTGAAATTTATACATCTCTGTTAGGCACTTTTCCAAACTAAAATGTTCCAGTTACACATCTTCTAAATATATAAATTCACATTCCAAGAATAAGAGAACAAAGAATTGAACAGGAATGAATTCTTGCCAAAAATTCCTAAAGAG
>JANHFM010002042.1:178848-189396 GCA_032468115.1 Grayia smithii
AATAGAATAGAATAGAATAGAATAGAATAGAATAGAATTCTTTATTGGCCAAGTGTGATTGGACACATAAGGAATTTATCTTGGTGCACTCTCTCGGTGTACATAAAAGAAAAGATGCATTCGTCACGAATCATAAGGTACAACACTTAATGATTGCTTACCAATAAGCAATCGAATCATATTAAGAAACAGTCAATATAAATCTTAAGGATACCAGCAACAATGTTACAGTCATACTGTCATAAGTGGGAGAATATGGGTGATAGGAACAGTGAGAAGATTAATAATAATGCAGGCTTAGTTACTAGTTTGATAGTGTTGAGGGAATTTTATTTGTTTAGCAGAGTGATGGAGTTCGGGAAAAAACTGTTCTTGTGTCTAGTTGTCTTGATGTGCAAGAAATAAAAATAATGAAAACAATTTTAAATGTAATACAGTATGTTGTTGACTTTTTAAAACAGCATCTTCTAACAAAATGGACACAACTTAATGAAAAAATAACTATTCAACCTGCTACTGCACAACCAAATATATACTGCGGAAAGGATAACACAGCATACATCAAAAAACATCTCAGAAACCACCTATAGACTATGACAATCACATGGCATCGTTAGCACACAAACGAAGGAAAACCTTCTAAAACATATTAAGTAAATTAAAAAGACCCAGTATCCCAAGAAGAAAAAACAGAAGTTACCTACAATATACAATGGAAGGAATGTAACAGTCACTGTGTAGGAAGGACTGGAAAAAGACTAACAGAGCACATCATGAACACCAGCTAGTCAGAAGGCACAATGAAAATAATCTCACAACACATGTGCAGCCTCTTGGGAACTGTGAACATCCTTGTTGTTGTTGTTAGTTGCGAAGTCGTGTCCGATCCATTGCAACCCCATGGACAATGTTCCTCCAGGCCTTCCTGTCCTCTGCCATCCTCTGGAGTCCATTTAAACTCATGCCTACTGCTTCAGTGACTCCATCCAGCCACCTCGTTCTCTGTCATCCCCTTCTTCTTCTGAACATCCTACACCAAAAATAAATTCAAAAAAACCTAGGAAATTCCTGGAAGCTCAGCATTCAGACAGATCAGCCATCAGTAGGCACATAGGAATAAACCACATTTACACACCATTCAAAAATAAAAGTGCTGAAAAGGAGACATAAAGACCAGAACAACCCTCTCCAGCAACCAACACCCATATAAACAGAGATTAACATGAGCAAGCAATCAAACAAACAAACAGATAACAATACCCTAATTAAGGAACTACCAAGGCCAAAACTACACCAACACTGACAGGATAAATTACTGTATATAAACAGGGAACAAACCCCACATTCACCAGCATTGATGATGCTGCGTAATAGAATAATGGAACATCTGAAAGTGAAACAATAAGATCAGAGAGCACCAAAGACTCCACAATACTGAACTACCTATATCCTCCTATTGGATTAACTAAACAATTGACATTAAATATTGCTTGAATGATTTTTTTTTAAAGTAAGGAACCTCAACATTAATCCGCATCCTTTTTTCATAGATATATTATCCCAGAGCAGGGAGAAAATTCCAAGGGACCAATCCAAAGGAAAGGTGATCATTCTCGAGAATGGCAACTTTTTCCATTGATTTCAATGGAGCTGATGTTATCTTGGTCCTTGGGAAACAAGAATTAAATTTATTCTTCCTGAAGAGAGATGGTCCTGCAAATAACAATTATTCTGAATTTGAGATTCATAATTCTATGTTTTGATCTATCAGGATTTGGGCAGGAGCCTTGCATGTCCATATGTTTGTATAGCATGTCCAATAATCATGTCTTACAGTTTACAACTTACAGTACATGTCCTGTAAACAAAAATTACAGGTTTTCACTAAAAAATGATTTAACATAGACAGCTACAAGTGGCAGCTGTGCTGTCAGAAGCTGCCCCCGTGTGGTAGAAACTGGTATTTATCACAGCAAAATGATTTGCTTTTCAGGAGTATGCTCTTATATATGGAAGGGCGTGCCTGTTTAAATCATTACTGTTTGCTCTGAAAACAGTATCACTTTCCTGTGGAAGTGGGTCTGGTTCAATGGCTAGGGACTGTAATATCTTAATACATAATGTAAATATTATATTGTATTTATTCATCAGTAGAATTTATGGCCGTACGCTAGCTTAGCTATGTGCAACGCAGGGATATGCATATTATGTTCACTGCTCTGGTTAGAGCCAGGTCAATTCTGGCTTTTACATATTCATTTAAAAGGGGGAAATAGTCATTGAAAAGCTTTGTTTGTTTTAGTAGCACAGAGGTCGGAGAATTCACCTAGATCCCCAATATAGCTTTCTATCTTTTTTGCTCCAAGAAACCTAGCTGAAAATTCTTGCCCCATATTTAATTATTTGAACATGAAGGTATTTTACAAAGGTTAATCTCTTTCATTCTCACCTTTAATACCAGGCCAAATTCTGAATATAGGCCAAAATTGCACCACTTTTCTCCAACCATTTTGTTGCAAAATTTGTCTCGCATGAGCTTTAATACAAAACACTTGAGTTTATCCACTCTTACAATAATGCTTAATATAACTTGAAATCTGTTTTTGTATAATCCATATTATATCACATTCATTCATTCATTCATTCATTCATTCATTCATTCATTCATTCATTCGATCATTCAGTCATTCTTTTAAATCCATTCATTCATTCTTTTAGGCCAAGCCATTTTCTTTATTTTAAAATGTTTGAAAGATTGAAAAATAGGTCTGAAAGAGTTTGAAAGTTAGATCACAACTTGATCCAAATATATCAGGATTCTTTCTGTTTTTGTAGGAATCACTTCCCGCCCCCTTTTAATATTACAAAGCATGTGGTTTCTAGCTCATTCTGTTAGTGTGACTTCTACTAAGAATTGATAAATGTGTAATTTCTTGGGAAACAGATTAGATGAACCCTCAGTCTGTTAGAGTAATGGATTTTTATTGGACTGTGAACAGTCTACAAGTTGATAAACCAATTAGAATACATTGAAAGAGGACAATTACTTTGCATCTTTATTGATTAGGTACAAAAGACTGGCTATTCAGGGTCAAATAATAATTCTAATTGGCATTTTTCCCATCTGAAATTGTTGGTTGATCTAAAGCAGAAAATAAAATCACCCAAATTACAGATTGTCAAACACTATTTGCATTCACTATAATTTTGCTATAATTTCAGAATGATGATACAAATCTAATAAAGCATTACATATCTCAGTAGTTCTAAGTATTATTTTTTTTAATCAAGCAAACAGATATTTTCTTTTTGGACTCCTTTGAATCTTTGGAATCCCAATCTTAATTTTCTTGCAAGAACCTTTGTGAAGATATATTTCCGTCTGTCTCAAAAGAGTAATCTGGCCAATATAAGTAACATCATAAGGTATCATATTCATCAACAGTTTGTACTTAGATGAAAATCAGCTTCTGCATTTAGGTGTGGTGGTGATGGAGCTGTGGTGGCGCAGTGGTTAAAATGCAGTACTGCAGGCAAACTCTGCCCACGGTCTGGAGTTCGATCCTGATGGGCTCAAGGTTGACTCAGCTTTCCATCCTTCTGAAGTCAGTAAACTCCAGGACTCAGTCAGGACTCAGATTGTTGAGAGCAATATACTGACTCTGTAAACTGCTTAGAGAATGCTGTAAACAGTGATGGGTTAGTTCTCCCTGGTTCGGGCAAACTGGTAGCAGCGGTGGCAGGAGGCTCTGCCCACCCAACCAGACATCATCAAATATGCTCTGCGCATGCGCAGAAGTGGTGCGCATGCAAACCGGTAGCAAAGATAAGTGAAACCCACTCCTGACTGTAAAGCACTATGAAGTGATATATAAGTCTAAGTGCTATTGCTATACTGTCTGTCTATATAAAGACACAAATATTTTCCTTTTGCTGAAGTTCTGCTTCTGTTGAACTAGCAGCTTATATTTTTTTTATGTGGCTTCATTAAACAAAACTTAAAGAATTTGTTGTGATACAGCTACAGGGAAGCTATTTAAAAACAGATATTTTAATAGTTTCCCTTTGGTTAGTTTCTTCAGCAAGCAAGTGCCAAGGAGCTCTCATTTCAAATTCAGATCTCTCTAATATGATTGATTAAGATGAGAAAATAAGTGTATTTGGAGTTCTAAAAATGCAGGACTAACATTTGGAAAGGTTGTTGAGCACAGATTAATCAAAAGGAAGCAAGACCAAATTATAGATAATATGAACAAGAATTAAAACATGTTCTGAGTTGCTAAATGGAGAATGAAACGTAATTTATTTTTTTCAGAATAGTTCAAATTGAAATCAACAGCAGCTCTTATTTCCAAAGCTAAATACCATCTGTGCATATAAAATAGTTCATAGATCAAGTCGAAATATTCCTACTTTGGCAATCTTGAGAAAACTTTCAGTTTCTCCTAATTTTTTCTTCCTTGAATGGAAGCTTTGGAAGGCCACCCAGGGAAATATGCATATTCAGGCTTTCAGGCGTACACTAAGAGTTGATGCTTATTATATAGCTGATGTGTCAATAATGCAATAAAACATAAAATCTCAAACAGATTGATATTCTGCCTAAGAAAATTCAAGGTTGTCTTGCTTTGCACAATTTTTATATTACATTTTTATATAGACTTTTTTTTCCTTTTACTGTCAAGCTATAAATTTGGATACATTGTTTCATTTTAATTCGTATTTCATGCAGTAATATTCATGTACTTGGATTAAAATTATGAACATTTTATTCTTTAGAAATCTTAAAGTATTAGAGATAGAAAGAGAAAAATAAAATATATTTAAAAAGTACATACATTTGTTTAATATTAATAAAATGAAATAAAGTCAATCAGTATTAACTGAAGTTTAAGATATCAGTATCACAGACATAAAGTTATTTGACTCTATTCAAAGTTTGTATAAGATTTTGAAAAATGGTTTTGTATCATGAATTGCCTTGGTCCTTGGTCCTTGGAAGTCGGTTGATTTATATTACTAGATAGGTGGATAGATAATATTGCAAAAGTGCACAAAAATGAATAGCTTTGGCTACTGGATAGTTCAAGATTTTAAAATCAGTAGATCCATTTTTCTTTCCAGAATCTTGTTTTCAGAAATACATGACTTTTGAATAGGCAGATTTCTGTTTGATCATTCTAGTAAACATCTACTAATCAATTTATTCTCTGTAAGTTTTCTAATGCTATCTTAACTTCACATTCTCAAGTAAATGGTGCCGACTTTTGTTGCATATTATTCAATATACTGATGAATACTTTACAAGTGGAGATACCAATCCCCCAATTTTACAACCATCTTCTACAATTAGGGTTAGTTTTCACTGAGGCATTAAATCTGTATTTGGGCTATCTAATTTCAGAATCATATGCACTAAAGTCATCTTTATTTGTAACCTAAAGAGATCAGTTTTCTATGATAGTGAAGCTATTCTTAGCAGAAATACAGTAAAAATACACTAATTATGGAAATAGAGCACGTGGAGATGAAAAGACATTGTTTTATACTTTTCAGGAATATCCAACCAACACATTCTTTGCAACAAGTTTTTATATCCTTGAACGCATGTGTTTCACTACCTACCATAAATCTACCACCAGTTAGTTCTAAAACAAAGTAGATTTAGAATTCCCTTCAAAGGGGCTTGTTGCAGCTTGTTGTAACTTTCGTCACAAGTATGTCCCAGCAAATGCTACTTTCCACATGTTACATGGGAACTTGTTACCACACTGGCTTAACTGAGAAAACTTCACCTCTGTTTGGCTTACAGCATTCAAGCAACACTTGGATGCAACAATGAGTGTCAAGAAAAAAGAATCACAATAGAAAGTTTATTTAATAATACATGAAATAAATTAGGGGCTTGTTTTTTTTAATGCTATGGCAGCCAACTTCTTTGGTTTAGGATAAAAACAAAAAGCCTTTTTATCCTCTGTGTTATTAGATAACTATTTTTTTTTAAAAAACCCAATTAAACATCAACCACTGCCATATCTGAGAGAATTCTTGGGTCAAATGCAGGCCCCTTACCTTATGAATTAAGATGTTATAAAATATATGCATTGCAAACAGCTTTGGGTTTGATTTTAATTTAAGTAATAACCCCAAAGAGGTGAATTTTAGACATCTGTTCGAAAAGTCACAGGAAAAAAAAGCAGTCTAGTAAAGCTTGTTATATATTCTCTTGCTTATTCTTCTTTCTTAAAATTAGCATTACAGTGGTTTAATGAGTGCTTTGCCAGAGTTCAAGTTAAAATAAACACTTTTATCTTTATAACTGCTACATGCTTGCAGCTGCTAATGGTTATATCACAGAGGAACTAGGCCTAATTGAAAATAAAAACACAAATAAAATTAGTCCCATAGCAGCTTTTTAAGCTCTGAGAAAGGTATTGGCCTTAAGAAGGAAATGAAAGTGACTCCTACTTTCTTTCCTCTTTTTACTGAAATAAAATGACTTCTAACTTTCTTGCCTCTAATGTAAAGAGGACAAAACTTCAACCTCATTTTTTTTGGGGGGGGGGGTAAGCTTCACCTTTGAGAGCCACTAGTCTGTGTGAATACCATACAAAATACAGCTGGGAAAACTTTCTGGATTCCTATAATGTTACTCATTTGTACTGTGCAATCCCCATTCAAACCACAAGACATTAAAAGATTGAGATAGTTGGAACCTCAAGTGCAGAACTGTGCAGACAAATATCAGTCGCTCCTATATTTTTTTTCTACCATTCACAAACATTAACTGTCTATTTTCTGCATTCTAGGGCCCTGCATTCAAACTGCTTCCTTTAAAAAAGCATTTCATGCCATTTTTCTTTCTCAGTTTTGGATTTTGAGGAACAGACCTTTCCACGTTCAAGGCCACATTTTTAATGTCCCATTAGTTCTGTCCGACCATTCAATTTGGACGGATCAAGTTGGACAGAACTTGAATGGTTCTGGTAGGTAAAGGAACAGCTTGACTTTTATCTATTCAAGCAGGAGATCTGAAGGAAACTGTATGTGTGAATGCAATTATGGTTCTCTATTGGAGCATATGAAGATCTTAAGTCCCTGAGTAGGGCTAAGAAATGCTCTAAGTGTGAAATCAAATTCAGGCCCTGCTGTTTAGTCAATGGCAAGGCTTCATGACTGCTTGGACTCATCTTCAGAAAATGAGGAGGAGACAAGGGAGTCCTTAGACCAGTGATAGTGAACCTTTTTGGCACCAAGCGCCCAAACCGGAACATGCATGCATGTGTGTGCATGTGCGCATGCCAGAGCACCGTAAACCTAAAGACCAGCTGGATCATTTTCAGGCCGTTTTCAGGTCGTTTTTCAGGCTGTTTTTGACCAGAAAACAGCCTGTTTTTCAGCCATTTTTTGACTGTTTTCAGGCCAGTTTTTGGACTGTTTTCCAGGCTGTTTTTCTCAGCTGTTTTTGGTCCAAAATGGACTGAAAACAGCTTGAAACACGGCCTGAAAACGGCCTAAAAATGGCCTGTTTTTTGGCCATTTTTCCGGTGCTCCAGCACCCATGAAGATCAGCTGGTGATGGCCCGCATGCCCAAAGAGAAGGTTCTGCATGCCACCTCTGGCACATCCCGGCCTTAGACACTGACAGAATCCAAGAGTCACAGCTCAAGAAGTAAGACAAGGAGGACACAAACTACTAACTATGGTTCTTGCAATGCCAGATTCTGTCCAGGACTCTCCTGAGCATATTCAAGAGATAGTGCACCAAGAGATAGTGATAATGGATAGCTGGAGCTCTGAAAGACCCAGAACTATGAGACCACAAAAGGAGAGGATTCTTAGATCTAATGAGTTATTTCTATTACAGCTGATTATTCTTGGGCGAACTGAATCAATTTTAATTGAGGCAATGGAATCCAGATGGTTTAGAATGGAGTTTTAGAATAGGTGGAAAAATGCTGGCCATTTGGAAATGGCCCAGTCCAGAAACAGCACCTTCATTCTAAAATTGCTGTAATTTTTGACATAGTCCTTAGACCAATGGTTCTCAACATGGGGCCCATGCCCCACAGGGGGGCAATTTAATTTTTAATGGGAGCAATTGAACCCAAGTTAATGGACATTTAGGCTTCCTCCTGTGGGTAGAAGTTCACTTTTTGAATAGTAAGAATTATATTTCATGATGGGGGGGGGATCAGGATTTTCAAGATGCTTAGGTGGGGCATGGCCAAAAAAAGGTTGGGAACTACTGCCTTAGACTCTATGTAGGCTTGGCTGGTACTCTGACCTTAATCTTCTCTTTAATCAGTCACAGTTGATAGCAGACTGTCACAATTCCGCCACCCCCTCCAACATTTGGGAGACTCTTAGATTTTAGCACTTAGATTCTATTTTACTTCTTGGCTAAAGGAAAAGCTTAGCAAATCCTGGTTGCCTGCCAAACCCAGTGATTTCTCAGTGGCCACAAGATACATATGCTCCTTTATTCTAGCTAATCCCAGTGACCCAAATGGTGCATCTATTATAGGCCGCCTTCTCTTCCTTCCCTCAATATACGGGGAGGTCATCAGTCATGTTCGGAGACACATCTGCTACAAAAACAAGAGTTTCTTAAGGAGGTCATGTCAAGGTGGGTTTGTGGTTTGATTTGTTTTGCTTTGCCTTTTAAGTATATAAGGTCAACATGAATAATGCATTGAATTGTAAAGTGTATTCTACTATTCTGGGATTGTCAGATACCTTCATTTCATGTCTTAGTTCTGAAAGTATAAACAATATGGTGAGAACAGCAACAGCAAAATAACTTTTTCCAAATCCCTATCAATATGACACCTATCTCCAGTTATGCCATATGAGCAAACATGTTTTCCAATAACTGGGTCACTATGAACTGTCACTTGACACTGGTATTGACATTTTCCTCCAAATCTCTCTTGAGTGGAATCTAAAGCACAGAGAATAAATACATGTGTGTTGTGTGTGTTATGTGCAAACCCTACTGTTCCAACTGCTCCTGGAATGGTTCAGCAGCTTTTTGAAGTCAATCATTTGAACTTGAAGCCATTTATAATGTTCTAGATATGGTGTCCTGGACAAAACATGGTCCAGAAAGAAAACAAGTGTTTTTGAACAATACCTATATGCTTGTGTCTACACAGAAATTAAAAAATGACCAAATGGTTTTTATTAGGATGAATATATCATTGATGATATGAGTTATTTCCCCTTTTTTTTAGAAACTATGTGGAATAACCAGAGTTTTGAACTTAATGAATCTTCAATATGCAGTATTTAGCCCTGGCACAATCTAATACTAATTAGATATGTGGGACTATGGCATCTGCAATCCCCATTTGACATGGCCTATGGTCATGATATATGGAAACGGTGGCTCAGTGGCTAAGATGCTGAGTTGTCAATCAGAAGGTCAGCAGTTCAGTAGTTTGAATCCCTAGCTCAGCATGATGGAGTGAGTTCCCGTTCCTTGTCCCAGCTTCTGCCAACCTAGCAGTTTGAAAGCATGTAAAAAATGCAAGTAGAAAAATAAGGACCACCTTATTGAAGGTAACAGCATTCAGTCCACCTTTGGCATTTAGTCGTGCCGGCCACATGACCACGGAGACGTCTTTGGACAGCACTGGCTCTTCAGCATTGAAACAGAGATAACCACTGCCCCCTAGAGTCGAGAACGACTAGCACATATGTGTGAGGGGAACCTTTACCTTTAAACCATGGTTACGTGTGTGAGTGAGTGAGACCTAATTTATGCCCAGTGGAAGATAATTTGGTTGATCTCATGACAAAGCCATTGGGTATACAGAAACACAAGGTTTAGCACTTAGAACTTAGACTTATATACTGCTTCATAATGTCACACATAGAAATGTGTGACATTTCTGCTATCACTGCTGTAACCTATCAAGGAAGTGTGTTGTAGCTGTGCAAATTAATTCAGAGACATTGACAAAAATGTCCCCCTTTACACCCACAGCAACCAATCATAGTGTAGACTATGTCATGTATGAGCTACCACTCTCCAGCCAATCAACCAATCTGGTTTGCCTTGAATGGGCAGAATTTAAACCAGGGTTTGTTGTGATCTTTACATGAAATAAAATCAGAATGGAGCCCAATTTGCTAGTGTTTCATCAGCAGAGGGAACCCTGACCCCGAAAACAGCATCCTCAGAAAGATGAGCCCTGGCAAAAAGCTGCTGTTCAAATTTATTTATTACTTGGTTCACAACCTGCCTTTATTATTTTGATCAAGATAAACTGCTATAGCAGATTAGCCAAAGAAGGAATAATATTTCATAATTGTCCAGAGCATATCACAGAAATCGCTGAAAATCGCATTTTTGGAATGTGGGGAAGCTGCAGATGAGTTTTAAAAGGAAAATAAATTCTCAGAGGAAGTGGAGCTTATGAACAGAATCAAAATATGGAATGCCGAAAAAGTTGCCAAGTTCGGGGGACCGGAAGTGACGACGCGGCGAAAGAAACAGGCAAGGAGAAAGTCTCCGCAAGCCTGGGTTCGATTTCTAGTGTT